>RJWJ010007753.1:0-56153 GCA_004363605.1 Indri indri | reverse complement strand
TTTTTTTAATTTTAAAAATTTAAAAGTGTATTTGCCAAGGTCCACTCAAATATATCTGAAAATGTGAATTAAATGAATAATTTTGGGGAGACTGTAAATACTGTAAAGAAAACTAAAAGTTCTTTTACAGAATTTCTTCTCACTGGAAACACATACATGCACACACACACACACGCGCGCGCACACACACACACACACACACACACACACACCAATCCCTGATAGGCTATTGGTAAATGATGATTTTTTTTTCAATTTTTTTCCAATCTTCAAGATTATAGTCTCCTAATGCTAATTTAATGTCTGCAGAAAAAAATAAGGAGAGACTCTTCTCAATTTATTTCTGTAAGGACCACACAAAATTTTCACCAAAACTAAAAAAGATAAAATGAATAATCAAACAAAAAATACTTCAGTTTCACTAATGAATATATGTGACAAAATGTTAAGTTACATATTTTAAAAAATCAATAGCATGTTATAAGCATAATTAGCACTGCTCAATGTTGCTTACCCCAGAATGGAAGAATAATCAAATATTAGGAGGTATCTGAATAATTAACTTCATTATTAGGTCAAAGGAGGAAGAAATAGATGATTATTTCCACAGATAATAGCAACGTTATTTTTTCAAAATCCAATATCCACAAACCGTCAGACCACTTAGACCTTCATAGCATATGTTTGGTAAACATAATAATGGTGCCCCAAAGACATTTGAGTTTGTTTATTGATCTAAGAATGTTTAAAGGGAGTGTTTCTTAAATTTTTTCAGTAGTTTAAGGTATTTTTATTTCTATATTTTCACTAATTTCTACTACTAACTAATTTTGTCAAAATATCTGAATCTCCAAAACCTGAGACTATGTTACCTTACTTGGAAAAGGTGACCTTACGGATGAGATTAAATTAAGGACCTTGAGATGAAGAGGTTGCCCTGGATTATCCAGGTGAGTCCAATGCAACTACAAGATTCTTGTGATAGGAAGGTAGGAGTATCAGAGTCAGAGAATATGTGATGAGAGGAGCAGAGCTCAGAGCTATATGAGGGCAGCCAGTCGTGGACCAAGTGGTACAGGCAGCCTTCTGAAGCTAGAAAAGCAAGGAAAAGAATCTGTACTAGAGCATCCCTCTTGGTACCTTGACTTTGGGAATCACTTTCAAGAACTGTAAAATAATCAATTTGTGTTGCTTTAAACCACCAAATTAGTGTTGTTTGCCACAGCAGCAATAGGAAACTAAAATAGATTTATATATGCAAACATGTATTCATAAATACATAATGCTTTTATACATATTAATTTATGTATAGACATTTTTGCATAAATACACATGCATTTCAGTATATATATATATGTGTGCATATACATGCATAAATCCAACATTGTGATTAATAATGAATACTGGAAGAATTCTTAATTATTAAAAGAAAAAGAATTTCATATTCTTTCCCATTTAGTTAACACTTTTTTTAGAAATAGTATCTAAAGCAATCACATAAAGGAAAGAAGTCTCATAAAGATTGGGGAATAAAAGAAATAATCATCCTATGTAGAAACTATTTTTTTATATGCAGTATAAAATTATGTAATAGTCAGTAGCCACTGGAAACAATGAATAATTTGGTAAGGTATCTGATTATAATGTTAATATGTAATAAGCAACAATTTTCTATTACAAAATATAAACAGTTCCTAAATATAGGATTACAGATATGATCACAGAGCATTGACATTAATACTAATGTGGAAATAAAACTAACAAGAAATATGCAGGATCCATCTATAACATTAAACTTCATTAAGATATCTAAAATAAGAATTAAATAAATGGAATTAGAGACCTTCTTCTTGAATGGGAAGACTCAGCATTATAAAGATGTCAAGTTTCCCTAAATTAGCCCACATGATCCTAAAAAAATTTCTGCAGGTTTTGTTGTTGTTAGAAACTGAAAAAATATGTAGTAATGATACTTAAATACCTTTGGATTATATACTTTATTTTTAAGAGACAGGGTTTTTCTCTGTCACCCTGGTTACTAAAACCTGTATTGAGTCCTGAACAACATCAAGTGAAATGTAGATGGCAAAACTTCCTTAGTTCAACATAGAGGAAGAAGTGAAGCTAGCTATGAGTAAATATTAATGGAATGTGAACAAATATTCTACATTATCTAAGTCTGAGATGATTAGGGTGTAGACTTTCATTCTTTATGCTCTCTCTTCCCCTCTATTCTGATTAGATATTCATGTTAGAGTGACTTGGTAGATATGTTTTACAGGAAACAAAATGAGCCAGATCCAACATTATGTTCTTTCCTTTCTGCTGTAACACCTGTAGAATATGTTCCCTCACATATTCTCAAGTCTCTGTCAACACAAATGAACGAAATCTTGTAGTTCTTTCAGTGTTTAGTCTAGCTTTTCTTGGATCCAACCCAATCTTTATCCTCATGGGGTATGTTGGGACCAGACTTGTTATGGATTAGGAGACAATGAAGGGAGAGAGTGCAGACCTGAAAGAAAACCAGGATCCCTGAACATATTAGTTTCCTAGGGCTGCTGTAACAAATTACCACAAATTGAATGGCTTAAAGCAATAGAAATTTATTCTCTCACTATTCCAGAGGCCAGAAGTCAGAAATTTGTGTTATATTGGCAAGGCCATCCTCCTCTGAGGCCTTTAGAAGAGGATCCTTCTTTGCCTCTTCTAGCTCTGGTAAACTCTGTATTCATTCCTAAGATTGTGACAGGATAACTCCATTCTCTGTTTCTGTCTTCACCTGGTTGTCTTCCCTCTGTGTCCATGTCCATGTCTGTGTTTTTCTTCTCTTCTTATGAAGACACCAGTCTTATTGGATTAGAGCCCACCCTATTTCAGTTTGATTGCATCTCAACTTGATTACATCTGCAAAGACCCTGTCTTAAAATAAGGTCACATTCACAGGTACTGGGCATTAGGGCTTTGATATATTTTCTAAGTGTCACAATTTGACCTATAAAACCAGGCAAGGTAACTTCTCCAGGTGATTTCAACTACCAGTTCTTCTAGCAAGGTGTGGATAATCTCCTTAGACAAGGAAGGAAAGTTTGGTATAGCTGGCAAATGAAGATCAATGAGCTGGAGAGGTTAAACATATTGAGGCTCATCTGAATTCCTGGGTATGCCACAATTCCAATTTTCAAGGTCTTATTTGTTTCCCAATCTATACCCTTAGTATTCAATTTGAATTGTAATTGTATCTCTCACTAAATATCAAACAGTGTCTTTTCTTCAAGTACATCTGTACTCTAAAAAGAAATAAAAAATTATTTTATAATAGTCATAAAAGTTCTGTTTCTCTCACTATGCTGCTAACTGATAATTCAATGGCCTGATCTTGTCATTTTCTTTCTGGACACTCTCTCTTATAATAACAAGATCAACCTATGCTCTCGTAGTCAAAATTTCCACCACTAAATTCTGTTTTTCAGATCACTTTGTCTTTCTGTTGATTATCCCTTCAATTAGTACTTCATTCTAAAGAACTGGATGAAAACTTTAATAAATATTTTTGCCCCTGGAGTCCAGGCATTACCTGGTGATGAGATCATATCCTTAAATCTAAGCAGGACATATAATCCAACTCAGATTACCTTTTTTTCAGGATCTACTTTCTGAAACATTTTTTGAGTACATGATATAAATTAAGATTTGTTCAGTAAGCTAAACATGATTCTAGGTGTTTTAAAAAGAAATATATTTAATAATGTGGGAGTTTTTAAAAGTTAGAAGGATGAGACTAGTAAAAGTCAAGGAAACCTGCCCCTGGCCATCAGTGTTCAGAGTGTTAAGACTTTGCAGAAACTGCAGGAAACCACCAGGGATGAGCACACCTGTGGGCATCTTTGAAGAAGTGATTTTCAGGGAATTTCTTGGAGATTGCTACAAAATCTCAATAGTCCAAATCCCATTTGACAGGTTATATTTTCCAAAGATGGCTACAATAATATCTGCTATTCTCCATCCTCTTCTACAATTCTACTTTCCACTACTGCAATAAGACACAGAGTTCTCTATCTCCATTGTTATGGACTAAATATTTGTGTTCCCTCAAAATTTATATGCTGAAGCCCTAAACCCCATTTTGCTGGTATTTAGAAGTAATTACCCTTGTGATTAGGTTTAAATGAGGTCATGTGTACAGGACCTCCATCAGGCCCCATGCCCTTATATAAAGAAGAAGCTCCTTATGAGAACTCCAAGGATACAGTAAGAAGGTGGCCATTTGCAAGCCAGGAGGAGGAACCTCACCAGGAAGGGAATCTGAAAGGACCTTAAGCTTGGACTTCTTAGCCTCCAGAACTGTGAGAAATAAACATCTGTTATTTAAGCTACCTATTCTATGGTGTTTTGTTATAGCAGCCCAAGCTGACTAAGATACCCATGAATCTATCCTTTAAAGATGTTGACCAACAAAATACAACAGAAGTGAAGTTTGTACCAGTTCAAGGCACCATGTTTTCTGGTTTGCTGCTTATTGCCTCTAGGGTACATATCTTTGAGATGCTTCTTTTCAGAAACCCATGCCACACTATGAAAACCTCAAGCTCCAGGAAGTGAGTTCTCTGGTCAACATGTTCAACTGAGCTCTGAGATGAAAGCCAGTGTCAACTAACTGCCAACCATGTGAAAGATCCATCTTAAAAACAGAACTCAGTTGAGACTTTGTGCAACTATGGACTCAGCCAACACCTGCTAGCAACTGTGTAAGAGACCTCAAGCAAAAAAACCACTTGGCTGCACCCAGTCAACTGAAAGAATTGTAAAAGATGAGATAATTTATTGTTTTAGTCCGCTACATTTTGACTCTGACTGTTATAGAAATGGAATCTGGACATCATGCATTGCCTCTTTACTCCTGGTGAATCAAAATGCTTATCACCTCTCTTTTGCTTTCCAAATCTGTGCCAATATACACGCTTGCAGAATCTGATCCAAAACTATGCTTGGAAGAAATTCTAGAAAGTCTAGCTACTCCATATCCAGTAGTATATGATAGAAAATAAAATTAGAAAGTATATTAAGATGCTAACAGAAAATCTGATAGTAAAACAACAAATGACACTATAATAATTAAAATAATTTATTACTAGAAAAAATAATTAAGTCACTAAAATGAAATTAAAAAGTCTAGGATCAGAACAAAATATATTTTGAAATTAGCTAAAAGTGAAATACAAATAGGCAGGATGAAATGTTTTTTAAAGTGAACAGTTTTGGGACAGTTGGCCAACAATTTGGAAAAAATATGTCTCCAACAAAGTGAACCCAGGATGGACCACTATTTTATCCTTTATACTAGAATTCATAGAATCCAAACCTGGATCAAATGTATAAATATTGACATAAAACCATAAAAGTTAGAAAACACATGGGTGAATTCAGTATAATCCTAGAATAAAGAAGACTATCTTAACTGGGACAAAAGTCATGAAGAATGACAAATATGACTTCTTAAGAAGTAAAAACTTTTGACTAGCACAACAAAGAAATCCACAATTTCTTTAAAAAATGAGAAAATGAGAAAAATGTGTGTGCAAATACATAACAAACTATTTTTCTTGACTTGACAATTATTTGTACAAATTAATAATAAAAAACATACAACTCAACAGAAAAATGAAGATATTAAAAAACATTTTCCAAAAAGAAGTGAAAATTACTTTGTAACACATAAAAAAGGATTCTCAATCTCACTCACAGGAGAAAAAAGAAAATTATCTGTCTACAATATGCTTTGGGTATAGTGATAAGAATTCAATGATATATAATATAAAGTCCTTTCTTTCAAGAATACTATTAATATAAAACAAAAGGAACTGAATTTCTGTTAACTTTTTTGTATTACTTCAAAATTTAATTTACTGTGTATTAGGTATGTCTCCCACAATCTATTACAGATATGTTTCTATTACAGAAATACTTATTATTAATAAATAATTAATTATCCCTTTAATGTAAAGTTGAATTCCAAGTTTATCCATAGAAGTTTTTAGGTACAGTTAGTTTTTAAAATAATTTTATGTTTATTTTAATTATTTATTTTTAATTATTATGTGTTCATAATAGTTGTATCTATTTATACAGTACATGCGATGTCTTTATACTGGCATATGATGTGAATTAATCAAATCAGGGTCATTGAGGTATCTATCACCTCAGTTGTTTATCATTTCTTTGTGTTAGTAATATTCCAATTCCACTATTTTAGCTATTTTTAAAGTACACCATAATTTATTGTTGATTATAGTCACTGTGTTGTGCTAACATATATTGTTCATTATATCTAACTATATTTTTGCACTCATTGACCATCTCATTTTATCCCCTCCTCCCTGTTGCCCTTCCCAGCCTCAGGTAATCATCATTCGACTCCACATGGAATCTCTTGGATCTGAGAATGTCACAGATTTTCCATACTAAATTTGAAGTATTGTATCATCAGATAGGTTATTAAAAACCTATTATATGTACACAGACACTCATATACATACACACATATGTGTATAAAGACATTAACAGAAAGTGCATGTTCACATCAATGAGACAAATGCATGTATGGGAACATTTTATTTATATGAGTAAGATAGTTTTTATTCAGACTAAGCTTAATATAAACCTGATTCTTTTCCATGTAGGATTTTTTTTAATTCAAAAGAAATGATCTCACAAATGCTGAATAAAAAAATAATATGTGAGAAAACAAATGTTTCTAAATATCTAATGTTCAGATTTGCTAAAAATGATGTCTCAATCATTTGCTACCAAATGCTCTGATTTAGTATTTTACTCAAAAAATTGTACACTTTCTTCAATTAAAAGTTTATTTAACCCACCTCTAAAAATGAAAAAAAAAGGAAATAATTTTTAAAATATTTTTTACACAATTTCTTATGGAAAAATTGGGAGATCATAACATGTCTGAGATATTTCTCAATCTGTTTTTGTGTTGCTATGAAGGAATACCAGAGGATGAGTAACCTATAAAAATAAAAATTTACTTGGCTCATAATTCTGATAGCTGCAAAGTACAAGGTTGGGCATCTGCATTTGTTAGGGCCTCAGGATGCTTCCACTCATGTTGGAAGGCAGAGGGGAGCAAGCTGTGCAGAGATTGCAGGGTGAGAGAGGAAGCAAGAGAAAGAGGGTGGGAGGTGCCAGACTCTTTAACAACCAGCTCTCATGGAGACTAAAAGAGTGAGACTCACCCCAGAAGGAGGACATTAATCTATTTATGAGGAATCCATCCCCATGACACAAACACTTCCAATGTTGGGGATCACATTTCAGCATGAGGTTTGGAGAAGACAGACATCTAAACCATAGCAGGCATATTATAAATGTCTGTCATAGTAGTTTTTCTGTAAAGGTGAATTTGTTAAACAAGCGGAGAAAAGGAGAAAACGATTGTTTTACTTTTGCTGGGAAAATCTTAAAGTTCGTCTTTAAAAGCAAGATTTGTCTACAGTTAGATTAGACCTAACTGTGTTACAGGAGTTACTTCAAGAGCTGTTCATTTTGTTTCATTGCCTGTTTACCAACTTTTTCTCTAATAATATGAGGTTGAGAAATCTCTGAAGTACCTCTTTTTGGTTTGTAGTTTTAAATCCTACAAATCTAATTACAAAACCATTTTAGAATATTCAAAGCCATGATAATATATTGCTAAAATTTTTCTGAGAATACGGTGCCTAAAATATCAATTAATAAATACTTAATCATATTTTATTCTCTTTGTCATAATAGATTTGTTTTCATTTAGGAAAAAAACACAGAAGTCCCATCAGTCATAATTAGCAAGGAAGAGGATTATCATAGAAATACCAAAGTGAAATATTCCCTTAAACTTTTGTCTTTTATTTCTCTACTTAAATAGCTCCAGAAAAGCACCTAGCCAGAATTTTAATCATTAACAAATGATGGCATCCCCCATTTAGAAGGATCATAATTTTCCTATGGTCCTCATTACAGAATTTTCAATTTGAAAAATGTTGTACAATTATTAGTTATCCATAAGAAAAACTAAGAATAAAACATAAGTCCACATTCACCTATGACAAATAAATACAGTTTCTTTGTCGGATGGGTTGGTATTGATACCTGTATCTTTAAGATGAAGTGTTTTAACAAAGAGAGAATTCAGGAAAAAGGTAACTACATTTCAAGAAGTAAAAATAGCCAAAACAAACCCCTTTTGTTACTCATAATAGGGCCTAGAATATCCAAATGATTTTCATAAATGTTCTGAAAATAAATGTACCAGAAACAGAAGGTTTATCATCCACAGTGATCCGCTACACTGTCCTGTTTCCCCTGTTCTCTGCTTGTGCTACCTTTTCCTGGTAGGTCTGAACTGGAGCAGTTAGTACCATTATTATGGCTGGCTTTCCTCCTTTGCCTATTCATATAGCTTAATGTGATAAGGTTGCAATATTTCTAGAACTTACTTTAAGAGAAATAAAAATTATTTAAAATTTTACTAACCTAAAGATATTATTCCTTTGTGAATATGAGACAAAACTGAGCTTTCTGTTTGTGACTCAAATATCTCTTACTTAGTCGAGAAAGATATTAGAACTTGTATTCACATTTAAGTTGGGATCAATCCTGATGTCTTTTCTGGCAAGATGATTATTCCTTTCTAGAACGTATTTTCTATCCTTCTCTTAGACTATGAATCTCCTCTACTTGATTTATTCTCAGTGTTACCTTGAAGGCAAGCTAGCCTGTATGGGCCTGTAGTATCTGAATGAACAATTCTTTTTTTCCTGGTGTTAAAAGCTTAATCCTGGGGACCTCTAGGTAGCTGAAGAAGATGGTGCCTGCCTTACTGCACGTATCTCAATATTTCCTCTAAAATCAATATAAAATACGAATAAATAAAATAACACAAAAATGCCTTTAGCATAACTTGAAGACTAAGAAGGCCCACATTTCAAAATAATTATAAGTAAAAATATGAAAAACTTCAAATTCCAAGGAGAAATCTTTTATACTCTTATACACGATAAGACTATGTGGCAAAGTAGGACAGGACTAGAAAACCTGCAAAGAACAGAGAAGACAGGAGTGACTGATAGGGCTCAGGATGATATAGGAATGAAACAGCTGTTCTAAAGTGTGAATTCATGGTAATTGGGGAAATTCTTAAAAGTGACTCAGGACACACAGACTACATCGAAGAGACTTTAAAATACATGTGACTTAAAGTGGAAATCTTTGAAGTCATAGACTCAGGAGAAGCAAAGTACAAAAAGTAGGGTGGGGGTGCCCTTTGACAATGGGATGATGAAGGAAAAAAGGAGAAAAAAGGAAATGTTTGCAGTCCTGCAAGACAAGGGAAACAAACCTCAAAGAACACAGAATCCCTTTGCATGTCAAAAAGAAAACAATCCACCAAAAAATATGAACTTTGTTACACCTACAAAAGAGGATACAATTGAACTAGAAACCTGAACCATTTCAAAACCATGAAAATAAAAAGGTGAAATTGAACAAATCTGTGCAGATTATCACAAAAACATCAGAAAGCAAGATTCAATACATACTATCTGATGAAACATTCTCTTCAGGTCCCTACAAAAGGGAAAAAAAAAATTACAACCACGAAGCAGAAAAAAAATTATAAGATAACACTCCAACTTGACTTAAACTTTAAACAAGAATTTAGGCTATTAAAAACTATCTTGAATTATAAATTCAAAATTGAAAAATAGAAATGGAAAGAATTGATTGAAATCATGGAAAAGATTTTTTAAAAAGACAACATTTTTCTTAGAAATGGAGATCAAATTACATGGTTCCCAAGAGAAAATAAACTGATATAGACAGAAGATAGGTAGATAGACAGATACATACATACATACATAGAAAGAAAGAATGAATGGTGGCTTGAGGAAATACAAGAAATAACCATGAGTTTGAAATTGAGATAAAATGAGATTTTAAAAAGTATGGATTTAGTACTTATTCAACTTCTTAACTACACCTAGATCCATTTTGATTTTCTATTTCTTCTTATTTTGGTAAGTTATATTTTTCTAGAAAATTGCCCATGTCATGTAAGTTTTCAAATTAATTGCCATAAATCTATTCATAGCATCTCTTATTATTTCAAAACTACTCTGCTGTTTCTTTGGTTATGTATCTTTTCATTACTTTTCTCTCCTATTTCTGGATTCATAAAAAATGTATTTTTTGATATTATTAGTGATTTTTAGAACCAGTATTCAGCATCACTATTCACCTCTCTTGTAGTTTCTTTTCATATTAATTTATTATCCTATCTGTATTATCATATTTTTGTTCTATATCCTTTGCCTTTATTATTTGTTTTGTTGCTGTTACTTTTATCTTAAGACGGATACTTATTCTTTGAAGTTCAAAGCATTTCCCTTCATCATATACGTATTCTTTTTTCTTTTTTTAAATTTTAATCATTATGAGTACATAATAGTTATATATATTTATAGGGTATTTATTCTATAAATTTCATTTGAAGCACTGTCATACAAGGTTGATATACAATATTTCTAAAACTATTTATTATAATTTATCAACTTGTTAATTATTTGGAAATACCTTGAAATATCCATTTTTAATTATCTTTTTTATTATTGATCTCTTAATTAATTGAACTGGGATCAGAGCATGAATTCTGCATAATTGCAATAAAAAATATTGATGCTAGCTTTGTACCTTAATTATTGGTCAATTTTCCTTAATGATACATATGTGTAGTTTCTAATAGCTAGGTGTGTGTTCTGTATGTGCCTATTATAGAAATTACAATTTATACACTATTTTGTGTTTTCTGCTTCATTGGATAATTATTGAGTGAGCCTGTTTTGTTAGAATTTCAAATTCTATTATGGATTTACACATGTGTCCTTGCAATTAATTAGCAGGGAAGGATGCCAGTGTTATTTAATGCATATAAATTTAGAATTGTCATATCATTCTGGTTAGTATTCAGTTTTATCACTATCCAGTAGCCTTCTTTATTCCTATATAGTAATTATTACTTAGGGTTCATCTTGCCTAACAGGTTGGAAGGTTTTGATTAGATTTGTCTGTTATATCATTTCCCAAGCATCATTGTTAACTTCTTCTGTGGTTTTGGTTTGTCTCTTTTATATAGTATATACCTGAATTTTGTTTCTGTAGTACTCTTTGATAATCTTGATTTTTTAATCCTGTACAATAATCTCTATTTTAACTATATAATTAAGTAATTAACATTTATTTTAACTGATGAATTTGAAATTTTTTCTGTATGTTTTTGCCTTTTCTAGTTATATTCCATTTCCTGTTTTCATGCTTATAACATTTTCTGCCTTATTTTTGGTTAACCTATTGTTTTCTCTTTTCTTTTACCCACTCTTCTGATTTATCCTTTGCTATTCTTTTTAAAATTATCTTTAGAAAATTTGCATTCACAGTTATGACAAAAGCCTAAGATTTATTATTATCTCCGCTGCTTTCCCTAACAGTATGAGCATCTTAGAAATATTTTAACCTTGAAAATAACAACCCATTTTTGCCTCTATTGGATTCCAGAATTTTATTCTTATCTTATAGTATAATCAAAAAATGTGTCATAATTATCATTATTTTATACATTCAATGTCTGCTTAAATTTGTTTATAGATTGACCAATATCATTCTTTCTTGTACTCAATTCTTCTTTCTGAATTTAGTTGAATCCATGTAATATAAATACAGTAGAATTTTTTTATTGAAGACCTATTATGATAAATGTTATCAGTACTGAGTTGTATGAAAGTACTTTTATATCTCACTCATTCTTGCTGAGAGTTGGCTAGCGGTACACAATTATAGGTTGACTTTCGTATTCGTGCAAGCTTTGATATTATTCTCCCATCTCCTAGCTTCTATACTTGTCTTTAAGTCATATGATGCCAGTTAATTTTATTTCCTTTTTTTCTAATTGTGCTTTAAAATAATCTCATTTGGTTTTTTTTTTTTTTTGTCCTGTAGTTTTATTATGTTGTGTCTGAGTATGAATTTCTATTTTCCTTTCTTAGAATTTCTATTTACATTGTGCTTAATGTCTGTGTGTGTGGCAGGGGTATCATTCATTTGGGACCAGGTTAAAATTTCAACTTGGGATTTCCAAGGTCACTCAGGTAGCAGTGGAAATCAAACGTTAAATCCATGTTTACCTATACACAGGGTAAAATTACTTTTTTGTTTTGTTTACCTCTACCTGGCCTTGGAGAATTAGGAAAAAAAAAAATCATAAAACTACCAAAGTTTGTTTACCAGGAGGTAGATTTAGTCAACATTTTCAACATTTGGAATCCCTAGCTTCCCTGTTCTCAGGTCTTATCTCTTGTTTCGCAAACAATTAAAACTTAAGGCTCTTGATTACTTTAAAACACAAATGCTGTTCCTTGATATATGCCTCCAGGTATGTTCTTAGCCCCTGAAGATATCCTTTACTTTCTTTTTAGTTCAACTATGTATTTAAACAAATGTTTGCTATGTTGCATCCAGCATTTGTAACTTTTGTATTGAGAGGATTTTCAGGACATTCAATCTTCCATAAGGCTAGAAATAGAAATCTTCTATTTATCTTTTATTCATTTGTTCAAACACATCTAATTGAGTTACTATTGTATGTTAGGGCTGCCCTTGGTACTAGTATGTAACAGTGACGAAAACAGACACAAATCTCTGCCCTCCTGGAAACTGTATCCCAGTAGGGGAAGAAGAGAATAACCAAATAAGTAAAACATATGCTATGTAAGATGGCTATATCTGTGGGGGAAAATGCACACATTAGGACGATTGGGAGTGCTGATGGGACTTATAGGTGGAGGAATCAGAATGCGCAAAGGCCCTGAAGTGGGAGTGTGCCTGGCATAAGACCCAGCTAATTATGCAGAGCAAGCAAAATATGAAGTCAGAAGGAGAAGGAGCTGGGGTAAGGAGGGTTATGACTATGCATAACATTAGAGATTATTCTTACGCCTTGAACTTTTACTTTAAGATGCAGAGCCATTCAAGGGTTTTATGCAGAGGAATGACATGATCTAACTTGAGTATTAAAAGCATCACTTTTATGAATAGCTATGATATGACATTACATATAGATACGATATGACATTGCTTTACTTATTAGTTCACTTAAGACTGGTTGGCATGTGAATACAAAAAGTACGGATTTGGCCGTCACATTAATTGACTACTGTTGACAACTAAATTGGATAATTTGAGTCCCAATATAGAAATTTTGGAATAGGGTTTTCTGGATTAGACTTACATTTTCATTAACTTAACTTTGCTTCTCTAAGCGTCTAATTTTTTCTAACTTTTCACAGTTACTCTCTGAGTTCTTGTTTTCCCACATTCTCCAAAATAGAGTCTAGGTCAAGTAAGAAGCTATGAAAATGCAGATCTATATGTAAAGCTAAATCTTTACTAGACTTCAAAGATGGATTCTATAAACATAACCAATTAAAATTGTTTTTTATAAACCATAGGAGTTGAACTTTTTTAGTAATTCTATCTCTCTCTCAAAAAATCTTTATTGCTAAATTCCATCAGAGTACAATAAGAAGCACAGTAATTCAGTGTTTGGGATAAGAAAGCTAAATGAAGAAAAATGATGTATAAGGAGGCTAGAAGATGCTGCATCATTTTAATTTGCTCTTCCAACCTTTCACAATGACCTCTCCTTGAATATGGCAGCATATCTTAACAAATAGCTAAATTTTACTAAAATCAGTAAAAATGACCCACCTGTAGTTTTTAATGTATCAAAACAAATGGCGTGTTTTATTTTTATATTCATTTATCTGTGCCTAAAAATATAATAAGATGCTGAATATAAATCTGACCAGTATGACCTCAACAAAGCAGTTTGCACAACCCCATCTTAAGGTATTGTCTCAGATTTCTTGCTGAAAACCAAAGGGTTTCCAGAAAGTGGCTTAAATAATTACAGGAATGGGAAGAAAAAAGAATTTTAATAAATTACTACAAGTCCAGGTAGTGTTTGAAAGTACCAAACTCAGAGTCTGGAAGAAAGTAGGTGCTCAAAAGATCACTTCGACATGATTTTAACTGATTTCTCCAAGATTCGGAAAAACATCTATAACAAGGAAATATATTAATACTTTAATTTTGTGTATTACATACACCCACGCCCTATGTTCTAAGACTTATAACTCATTGCTTTAGAAAATTTTGCTGTTAGCAAAGCAGAAGTTGCTTCAAATACTTTCATTTCTGGGTTTCATTTTCCTAAAGCTAGAGCCCTTGCATGGATTATGCTGGAATTGCCACAAAGGAAGACAAAGGGCCAAGAAGCAGATAGGTGGAGAGGGAAGATTCGTCCAGTTTCAAGAGTATGGGTCCTGTGTCGTGGCTCCTGCCAGTAATCCCAGGTACTAGGGAAGCTGAGGTGGGAGAATTGCTTTAGGCCAGGAGTTCCAGACCAGCGTGGGCAACATATTGAAACACTCCCCACCTCTAAAAAGTACAAAAAAAAAAAAAAAAAAAAGAAAAGAAAAAAATTCAATTAGCCATAATGTACCTGTAGTCCTAGCTACTCTGGAGGCTGAAGTGGGAGGATCCTTTGATCCCAGGAGTGTGAAGCTGCTGTGAGCTACGATCACGCCACTGTGCTACAGCCTGGACAACAGAGCAAGATCTCATCTCTTAAAAAAAATTAAAAAAAGATAGGTCTGTCCCTCAGTACCTTCTTGGGATCAGCACCTGCAAAGGGCAAAGGTGATTTGACCTCACAGTCAGAGCAATTAGTACAACACGTAATCGAGACATTATTTCAGGGGTTCCCAGGGTCACCAAAGATTGGGGTGTCCATAGCGGTGACCAGAGAAAACAAAAGCACCACACTGATCATTCTACGCAATTGAGCCCACACTAGAGAAATTTCCTTTATGCCTTAGTGCCTTGCACACAGCTCTAGTGTAGGAGGAACCCCATTGATCATGAAAATTAAATACCCATGTATTTAAATAAGATGTTAACTGCAGGCTCCTGGTGAACTAACCTGGGCTGTCTTTCCCAAAATCAACTTTGAAAAACTTGGGAAAGAGAGTGGAGTGTAGAGTCCAATAGCTTTCAACACCAACTAGATAGAACATAAAGAAACTTTTTTCAGGTGCCTAAAGGCTGCCTTGAATTGCTTTACGGGGTGCTAAAGAGTGAGGCACTGCAGTCTGGGGCAGAAGGATGCCAAAGGTGGCAACAAGAAGAAAAGCTGTGAAAGGAGTTTAATTTTCGCTCTTGCCTCTCTCCGGAGTGGCTTGCAGACAATCATTGTCTGCTCCTTGTATATTTAAGCAGATTCATTTGGGAAGTAAATTGCAGGTGTTTTTTCTAGATTTTCATTTGCTTTTTAACTCTTGTTAGGCCAGGGAAAAGTTTGGAAGATTAGTGATGAGATTCTAAATCTCCCTATTTTTTCTTTTATGCCATCTTGATTTTGATCTTAACTAGAAAGACTTTCCTCACTCCAAGGCAATAAAGAATTTCCCCATGTTTAATCCCAATCCTCTTACAGTTTTATTTTTTACATTTATAATTTCAATCCATTTGGATTTTTCTCAGGTGCATAATATGAAATATAGATCCAAATATTTCTTTTCCCAGATGGTTATCAAGTTATTTTAGCAGTACTTATTTTTTTAGTTATTATTTTTGATTGTGTGAAAATACATAAAATTTACCATCTTAACTATTTTTAAGTGCACAGCTCAGTGGTATGAAGTACATTCACATTATCATGTAGCCATAACATCTCTTTGGAAACTCTGTACCCATTAAACAGTAAGTCCCCATTTGTCCTTTCCCAAGCACCTGGTGACCACCATTCCACTCTCAGTCTCTATGAATTTGACTGTTGTAGGTACCTCATATAACTAAAATCATATAATATTTGTCCTTTCATGACTTCTTATTTCACTTAGCAGCACTCAAGCTTCATCCATGCTGTGGCATGTGTTAGCTACATTTTTAAGGTTGAATAGTATTCCATTATATGGATATACCACATTTTGCATTTGTATTCATCTGTCAATGGACTCTTGTTTTGCTTCCACCTTTTTTTGTATTTTTCTATTTTCTTTTATTGATACATAATAAGCATACATGCTTTCAGAGTACGTGTGATAATTTGATATAGTCGTATAATCAAACTGGGGTAATTGGGATATCCATCACCCTACTTTATGCTAGGAATATTCAAATTATTCTCATCTAGCTATTTTGAAAAGTAAAATACATCAATGTTAACTACAGTTACCCTACTGATCTATCAAACACTAGGTCTTATTTCTTCTACCTAAACTTAATATTTGTACCCATTAATCAACCTCTCTTCATATACCTCTCTTACTACCCTCCCCAGCCTCTAATAACCACCAAAGCCACCAATCTACTATCTTCACGAGATCTACTTTTCGGGTCCCACATATGAATGAGAACATGTGATATTTATCTTTCTGTGTCTGGCTTCATTCACTTAACATAATGACTTCCAGTTCCATCCATGTTTCTGCAACATGGATGTGACAGGATTTCATACTTTTTATGGCTGAGTAATATTCTATTGTGTATATACACCATAGTTTCTTTATCCATTCATCCATTGATGGGCACTTACAGTGATTCCATATCTTGGCTATTGTGAATAGTGCTGCGATAAACATGGGAGTGCAGATATCACTTCAATATATTGATTTCCTTTCTTTTGGATATATACCCAGTAGTAGAATTGCTGGATCAAACAATAGTTCTAGTTTAAGCCTTTTTGAGGAACATCCATACTGTTTTCCACAGTGGCTGTACTAGTTTACATTCCTGCCATCCATGTACAGGGGCAGCCCTTTCTCCACATCCTCACCAGCATCTGTTATTCCATGTTTTTTTGTTTTTTGAAAAAGTCATTCTAATTGAAGTGAGATTACTTACTTTAGCTTTGATTTGCATTTCTCTGATGATTAGTGATATTGATCATTTTTTCATATACTTATGTCTTCTTTTGAGAAATGTCTATTCAGATCTTTGGCCATTTTTTAATTGAAGTATTTGGTTTTTTGCTACTGAGTTGTTTGAGCTGCTTATATATTCTGATTACTAATTCTTGTCACATGGATAGTTTGCAAATATTTTCTTCCATTTTCTAGGTTTTTCTCTTCACTTTGCTCATTGCTTTTTTTTTCTTTTTTCTGTGCAATAGCTTTTTAGCTTGATATAATCCCATTTGTCTATTTTTCTTTTGTTGCCTGGTTTTTGAGGTCTTATAAAAAGTATTTGCCCAGAACAATGTTCTGCAGCATTTCCCCAACACTTTTCCCCCAAAAAAGAATATTCCTTTTTCAGATGCTAATTTTTCCTGAGGACATGGTATAGCTTTCTGTTGACTTATATCTATCATCATGTCTAACAGGAATATTTTATAGATTTTTCTCAAATAAGTCTTATATATTTCTTATTAAATTCATTCCTAGGTACTTTGAAATTTTGGATTGTCATTGTAAATGGTGGAATTTCTTCCATTATATCTTCTGACTGTTTTTGAGTGTATATAAAATTTACAGATATGTATATACATATATATATATATATATTGATGTTCTTTACTAAGTTTTTCTTTTGTTTGTTAAAGGTTTTCTGGTCCTTTTCTTGTGTTTCCAGTTATATATTTACGTTATATGAAATAATGATAGTGTCACCTCTTTTCACAAATTTTAGAACTCTATTTTTCTGCTTTAATGCATTAGCTAATGCTAGCAGTACAATCTAACTAGTGGCAAAATTTCCTATGTTTTCTTATTTACTATGTGTTACTATATCTCCTCCCTCTTCATTATTTAATTTTATTCAATAGCGTATGACTCTTTTCTGTGCATTCTTTAAACTTTTACAACTATATGTATCAACCTTAATTGATATTGTTTGATTCTCACTTATTAAAGATTTAGAAATTAGCTACACCATTTGACTTAACATAGCCTCTCTCTGTTTCCCATTTTTTGATGGTTATATCATTTCTTTTTTGTCAGAACATTTGTACTTCATTCTGTCTCTCTTAATCTACCTTTACTTTTTCTTGTAATTCAACTTAAATACTCAAGGCTATCTTTTTGCTGTAATTTCCTCAAAACATCTGTTTGGCTGAATTTTGTTTTCAACCATTTACTGAAGGATCTATGTGAACAATATTACCTGAGTCCTTCCTATCCACTTTCCTTTGGCTTTTTTACTTGAAGAACATTAAATAGGATACATATTAGATGGTCTCAGTAGGGTAAGGGAGAAAGAAGAGTAATGAGAGTAAGAATGTGAGTAAGGAAACATAATAATAACGTGACATAAACTGTGGTTAGAACAACATTAAATGCTACACTTGATGAGCACCTAAATTTGGGCGCTGAAATTTATATCCACTAATGGCATCATTCTAGGCAACAAATCTTTTAAGTATCCAGGGATGAAGTAAAACTATATGTTAGTCTCTTTAAAATGATACTACTCTATGACTTGTAATTACAGGCTATTTACTTATTCAGCAATGCATTGTGCAGTGACACATGCCAAGCACAGTACTTTGTGCTAAGGTTCAGCAAGAAAAAAGACAGACAATAATCCTTGTCTTCTTGGAGCTTACAGTTTCATTGCTTAGAAGTATTTGTCTTTCAGAGTCTTTCTTAACATAATTTTTAGACCTTCCCTTCTTCTGAGTCGGTGATAGGCACAGAATTTTAACAAAACTGGCTTATATTTCTGAGACGTCTTTTAGTTACAGAGAACTATATACAAGTCATTCACTTGACTCTTTAAGTGCTGTGTTTGAGAAGAATAATAATGTCAATTGCATTTATAAGGAAATATATCAGTCAATATCTAAAATATGTTTAACAAATAATGATTAAGATCTATAAGAACCATGTATGTTGGCTTACCTGAATTGGCCAGAAATTGAAGCACCTCTAATTCCGTATACTCTTTGTGTATTCCGTGTAGTAATATGCTCTTTTCCCTTCAAAAGAAAAAAGGGAAAGAAACATTTGATTTTGAATGGAATTGGAGATTTATCAGCCTCGCTTTACTTGAAAATGTTCATGTTTTCTTATACCCTTTAACAGCACATCATATACATCTGTATTTTAGTTCTCTCTATGTGATACTGAAATTTTCTGTTTCTGGGCTCAACTTCCCATCTGGAATATAAGCTCTTTTTGGAGACAGATGCAGTGTCCCTCCACCCCTGTATCCACTCTGCTCATCACATATCTGACACATACTAAGCCCTTCAGTACATGTTTGCTGCCTTGAGCCACACATTTCCATGCAGGATGGGAGCTGTGATCATAGTAGATTTGCCATCAGAATGCTCATACAAATAATAGAATGCTTTCTGCCTGGGTCTGTCTCAGTGTTTTTCTGCACTCTGCTAATATATTCAGAAGCAGGTTGCCAGACTTGCATGGTAGAGAGGGAACTAGGTCACAGAGACCACTTAAGTTATCTGTATGTAACCTACATCTCAGTACCAAAATACGTTGCTCCTTGATGAGATGCTCTCTGACACCTTGCTCAGCATGTTGCACACAAGGAGTGGATTTGAACATTACTTGCCCCAGATCAGTGACTACTCTCTCCCGATTCTGAGTCCCCTAATTTTTCTGCAATGTCAGCCTCATACAGAATGATTTCCTTAAATTCCCTCCCCTGAGCTTCATACAATTTAGTCATGTCCTAAATAACCAAGAAGTGGAAAATGGATGCACGGGATTGGCATTTTCTGCCAGGCGACTGGAAACAGTATGCCATTAAGAAGTGAAACTGAACTGCAAGTGGGTGTCAATAATGTGAAGCAAGAAGGCAAGAAGAGAACAAGCCCCCATGTGCTCACTGCTGAAAACCAGAAGCCTACAAATCTATAGAATCCTAAGACCTGAGGGATAGGAAGGACTTCAAAAGTCCACTAGTACCTTCTAGTTCCTATACAGTAATTCATTCTGCATGGTCCAAGCAAGAGACCATCTAGGCCTTTCTGGAACATGATCACTGAAGGAACAAAATGCAGGCTGTAGTGCCTCTGATCCCCAGAATGTGACTCCTAAAACTATATGTAATAACTGAGGCCAAAGAGACTAAATATATATTATTAAATAAAATTACATTCCGAGGGGTAGGAAAATCCATTTACAATAAACAGAGGTAAAATTTAATTATTGAGGCAATGACCAAGCTAAATAAATCAAAATATAGACCTTTTCCTGAAATACATGGACTATTTTATACCTTTCATTACGGGAATTGATCATGGTTTGTGTTTGCTTTGCCAAGTACATTAGATATAAAAACAATTCCTCCTTATTTCCAGAACTTCATTTTGTTTTTCACACTTTCTTTAAACTAACACTCAGTAAGAAATACATTTCCCATCATGTCTTGGTACAAACACATACAGATATACACAACTGTATTTAAAACAAAAGCTTCCCAGAAGAATACTCGCCCTTAATACTTACGCAATCCAATTGTTTCTATTATTTACTATTCTTTTCTACTTTTTTTATTGTTGTTCTACGAAATCACCAAAACTTTAATTCTCGTTCACTCCAAGTGCATGTTCTAAATTGCCTGTGACTCTGCTACACTTCGTCTTCACTTAGGACCTAGCTGATGAAGCAGCTTCTATCTTGAACATCACTCTTTCTTGTAGCACAGGAAAAAGACAGGTCATGGAAAAACCAAACCGTGGTTCTTAAGTTTTCTCCCCAGAAATAAAATACATCATTCCACTTACATACAATTAGCCAAAGCAAGCCACACTGCTAAGTGTGATTTAATTAAGTTGGGAAAGCATAATTCATCTTCAGGGACAGAAAGCAAATTTTTGTTAAAAGTGACACCACCTACCTCAGTGCTTTACATATGCACATAAGTTCATGTAAGGTTTAAAGCTATGCTGATATAGGTATTATTCACACTATTTAAATAATAAAAAAATGAGCCTCATATGCCATAGAACCGACAAAGCCTAGATTCAGAGCAGATCTCAGATATACAAAGCCCATTTTCATAAGCTATATATTTAATCAGATCTCAATAGACTAAGCTTTCTTTTCCAAAGATCTCCTAAAAACTAACAATATGGTAATGAAAATGCAAACTTTATGTGATTTTCTTATTCTATCATTTTTAAGTATTTATTGTCACAATCATTGTAAAGGATTCAGACCTATAGTTTGGAAAACATTGTTCTATGGAAGTTTAAAGAGGGTCAGAATGTAGAGAAGTGTCTTTGTTTTTCCATAAGGACTGATTACAAGAAAATTAATGTTACATTGAGAAACTGATGTTACAGAGCCATGAGACACTAGGAGTGCAGGAACTAACACTGCAGTCAATTCTACAGACAAGTGATAGTTAAACTTTATCTCAGAGAAAGATTCTTCTAAATTAAAGTTAGTATCTGTCTGTAAATATGTACATGGGAAAGTAGAATAAAAGAACCACTGCTAAAATGATTTAAATTGTTTGCAATTTTCTGTTTTCCTGCATTTTTATTGAAAGACACTTTTGAATAATAACAATAATTTATAGCCCTTTTCGAGCACTTACAATGGGTAAAGTCCTGTTCTAAGAGCTTTACCTATTTTATCTCAATTAATCTGCACAATAACTTATAATGCAAAGACTATTGTTATCTCCATTTGACAAATAAGAGAACAGGGGGAGAGATTAACTATTGTGCTTATGATCACTTAGCTGGTGAGTGACAGAGCCAGGGTCACACGTAGTCTCTCAGGCTTTAGAGAATATACTCTTTTTGTCAAATTGTGATGATATACAAAATAACGTAAAATGTACTATTTTAACCATTTTTAAGTATACAGTCAGTAGCATTAAATATGTTCACATTGTTGTGCAACCATCACCACCATCTTTAGAACTCTTTTTATCTTCAAAAACTGAAATTCTGTATTCTTTAAACAGTAACGCCCCACTCCCACACCTCCGCGCCCCCAGCCTCCTGCCCCTGGTGACCACCATTCTATTTTCTGTCTCTGTGAATTGGATCTTATAGGTACCTCAAATAAATGGAATCACACAGTATCTGCCCTTTTATGATTGGCTAATTTCACTTAGTGCAATGTCTTCAAGATTCATCCATGTGATAGCATGCATCAGAATTGCCTTCCTTTTTAAGGATGAATGATGTTCATTGCATATATATATCACATTTTATTTATCCATTCATCTGTCAATGATACCAGGGTTGCTTTCACATTTTGGCTATTGGGAATAATGCTGTTATGAACATGAGTGTACAAATATCTCTTTGAGCTCCTGCTTTTAATTATTTTGGGTATATACCCAGAAGTAGAATTGCTGGATCGCATGGTAATTCTAATTTTTAATTTTCTTAGGAACTACCATACTGTTTTCCACAGCAGATGCACAATTTTACATTTCTACCAGTAGTGTACAAGGGCGCCAAATTCTCCTCATACTCACCAAAACTGGTTACTTTTTAATTTTTTTTTCAATAATAGCCAGCCTAATAGGTACAAAGCGGTTGTACCTATTGTGGTTTTGATTGCATTTCCCTAATGATTAGTGATGTTGGGCATCTTTTCTTGAACATCTAATGTGTTTATGCATTTGTTGAACATCTGTGTTTATTGGTCATTTGTATGTCTTCTTTGAAGAAATGTCTATTCATGTTCTTTGCACATTTTGAATTGGGTTATTTTGTTCTTTTATTGTTGAGTTTTAGGAGTTTTCTACACACTCTGGACATTAATCCTTTGTCCGGTATGTGATTTATAAATGTTTTCTTCTATTCCATGGGTTGCCTTTTTACTCTCTTGATAGTACCTTTTGTTGCACATTTTTTTAAATTGTAGTGTCCAATTTGTCTATTTTTTTCTTTTGTTGCAACCTGTGCTTTAGGTGTCACATCTAAGAAATCATTGCCAAATCCAATGTTCTAAAACTTTCTTATTATTTCCCCTTAAACCTTTCTTCTAAGAGTTTAATAAATTTAACTCTTGCATTTGGTCTTTAATTCATTTTGAATTAATTTTGTGTATGGTGTTAGTTTAGGGACCAACTTTATTCTTTTCAAGTGGGTAGCCAGTTTTCCCCACACTGTTGAAAGACTGTCTGTTCTCCAGTGAGTGGTCTTCGAACCCTTACCAAAAACCAATTCACCATATGTGAAAGAGTTTACTTCTGGGTTCTCTATTCTATTCCATTGGTCTATATGACTGCTTTTATGCCAGCATCACACTGTGTTTATAACTGTAGCTTTGTAGCAATTATTGAAACAGGAAGTCTGAAATTTCCTACTGTATTCTTCTTTTCCAAGATAGTTTTGAATATTTTGGTTCCCATAAGAGTCCATGTGAACTTTAGGGTTGATTTTTCTATGTCTGCAAAAAAAATCTTCCTTAGTCCATTTTGGATTGCTGTAAAATACCTAAGACTAGGTAATTTATAAAGAAAAGAGATTTATTTAGCTTGGACTGGCAAGTCCAAGATCAGGTGGCACATCTTATGAAGGCTTTGTGCTACTTAAACTCATGGAGAAAGCACACAGGGAAACAGGTACATGCAAAGCAAAAATATCACTTGGATGAGCCTGGCTTTATAACAGTGCACTCTCGTGGTAACTAATCAAGTGCCCGGAGAGTGAAAATTCACTCAATTCTTCAAGAGGGTGTTAATCTATGTGGGATCTGCCCCCATGACCACAAACGCACTATTCTCCACCTCCCAAGACTGCCACATTAGAAACAAAATTTCAACATAAGTTTTGGAGGGGACAAACCATTTTCAAACCACAGAAGCATCCATGGGATTTTGATATGGCTTGCATTAAATCTATAAAACACTGTAGTTTTATTGACATCATAGCAATATTAAGTCTTTCAATTCATAAATAGAGGATGCCTTTACGTTTATCTGTGTCTTCTTTAAATTCTTTAAGCAAAGTTTTGTACTTTTCAGTGTACAAGTCTCTCACCTCTGTGGTTAATTCTTAAGTATTTTTATTTTTTTGCTGCTATTGTAAATGTAATTGTTTCCTAATTTCTTTTTTAGATTGTTCATTTTGTTAATGAATAGAAACATACTAACTGATTTTTTTGTGTTGATTTTGTATCTTGCTACTTTGCTAAGTTTGCTATTTTTGTTACATCTTTAGGGTTTTCTACATGTAAGATCATATTATATGTGGATGGAGATAATTTTACTCCTCCTTTTGCAATTTGGATGAATTTTATTTCTTTTCCTTTCCTGATTTCTCTGGCTCGTATTTTCAGTATTGTGTTGAATAGAATTGGCAAGACCAGGCATCCTTGTCTGGTTTCTTATCTTAGAGGAAAAGTCTTCAGTGTTTCACAACTGAGAATGATGTTAGTGTTTTTTGTTTGTTTTCTTTTGTTTTTTCATGTATGGTTCTTATTATGTTGAGGTAGTTTTCCTTCTATTCCTAGTCTGTTGAGTCTTTATATAATGAAAGGGTGTTGAATTTTGTAAATGGTGGGGGGTTTTTTTGCATCAATTGTGATAATTATTTGTTTTGTTATTCATTCTGTTAGTGTAATGCATTAAATTGATTGATTTTTGTATGTTGAATCATCCTTGCATTCTGGGAACAAATTCTAGTTGGTCATAGCATATATTCCTTTTAATATGCTGTTGATTTTGGTTTGCTAGTATTTTTTGAGAGTATTTGCATCACTATTCATCAGGAATATTTGTCTGTAGCATTCTTCTCTTGTAATGTGTTTCTGTGGCTTTAGTATCAGGTAATGTTGACCTCATATAATGAATTTGGAAGTGCTCCCTTCTCTTCAGTGCTTTTGGAAGAGTTTCATAAGGACTAGTATTGATTTTTTTCTTAAATATTTGTCAGAATTCACCAGTGAATCTATCAAGTCCATGTTGACTCAATCTCCTTATTAGTTGAGTCTATTCAGATTTTCTATTTTTTTAATTCAGCATTTTTAGGTTTTGTGTTGCTAACAACTTGTCCATTTCATCTAGGTTATGCAGCTTGTTGGTATACAATTTTTCACAGTACTCTCTTATAACTATTTTTTTACTAAAGAACCAGTAGTAATTCCCCCACTTTCATCCTGACTTTAATAATTTGAGTATTCTCTCTTTTGCTTAGTCAATTTAGGTGCAGACTGAAATTGAAAATGTTGTTGTTTGAAGAATTAAATTTTGGTTTCATGGATTTCCTCTGTTGTTTTCTATTCTTTATTTCATGTATCTCTGTGGTAATTATTATTTTATTTCTGCTAGCTGTGGATTTAGTCATTTCATTTGTATTTTCCTGAATTGTAAATTTAGGTTTTTGGTTTGAGATATTTTTCTTTTTTAAGTGTTTATAGCTATAAATTTCCACCTTAGTATTGCTTTTCATACCTCCCACAAGTTTAATATGTTGTGCTTTTACTTTCACTCACCTCAAAGTATTTTCCAATTTTGCTTGTGGTTTATTATTTGACCCTATTGTTGCTTAAGCATGTGTTATTTAATTTCCATAAATTTGTGAAATTTCCAATTTTGTTAATGTTATTGATTTCTCATTGCATCCCATTGGGATTGGAAAAGATACTTTATATCTTTTTAAATCCACTGTCTTAATTTGTGGCCCAACGAACGTATGGTCTATTCAGGGGAATGTCTCATGTGCACTTAAGAAGAATGAATGTTATATTTTTGTTGACTACAGTATTCTGTATATATCTGTTATTTATAGTTGATTTATTATTTTATTAAAGCCATCTTTCTTTAATATTTATCTTCTCTTTGGCCGTCCTTTCCATTATTGAGAGTGGGGTACTGAATTCGCAGACTATCATTGTAGAACTGTGAATTTCTCCCTTGTAGTCTGTCATTTTTTGTTTTGTTTTGTTTTGTTTCAGATATTTTGATGGTCTGTTATTATATGCATGAACCTTTATAATCATTGTATCTTCTTTTTGCATTGAACCTTTTATTAATATATAATGTCTATTTTCCCTTGTGAATTTTTCAATTTAAAGTCTATTTAGTCTGCTATTGATACTGACATATCTGTTCTCTTTTGGTTACTATTTGCATGGAATGTATTTTTATATATTCTACTTTCAACCTATTTGTGTCTTTGGATCTAAGATGAGTAGATAGCATACACAATTGTAGAATTTTATAAAATTTATTCTGCCAAAATCTCTTTTGCTTGGAGAACTGAATCCATTTATATTTAAAGCAATTACTGATAAGAAGGGCCTCACTTTGATCATTTCATTACTTGTTTTCTATATGCCCTTTCTGGTTTTTCTGTACTTCGTTTCTTGCATAACTGCCTTATTTTACATTTAGTTGATATTTTTGTATTGAAACGCTTAAATTCCCCTCACGTTTCCTTTTGTATATATGCAATATCTACTTTCTTTGTGGTTACCATGGGGATCGCATTTAACATCCTAAAGTTATAATAGTCTAATTTGAATGTATACCAGCTTAATTTTGATAGTATACAAAACCTCTGCATCTGTATAGCTCCTTCCCCTCCTCTTTCAGTTATTGATGTCATA
The DNA here is from genome assembly GCA_004363605.1 of Indri indri. Taxonomy (NCBI): domain Eukaryota; kingdom Metazoa; phylum Chordata; class Mammalia; order Primates; family Indriidae; genus Indri; species Indri indri. Next base: position 29,502 of record RJWJ010007753.1, on the reverse strand, counting down.
AAATTACTTCTAAAAATTTTTGTGCATTAGCCTATTAAATCAAGAAAACAAAAACTGGAATTATAAACCAAAGTTTCAATAATACTTGCTTTTAAAATTGTCCCTGTATTTACCTTTACCAGAAATCTTTATTCTTTCACACAGCTTTCAGTTACTGTCTCAGTCCTTTTATTTCAACCTGAAGAACTCCCTTTAGCATTTCTTGCAGGGAAAGTCCAGTTGTAATGAATTCCCTCAGCTTTTGTTTACCTGGGAATGTAATAATTTCTCCATTAGTTTTAAAAGATAGTTTTGCCAGATACAGAGTCTTTGTCTTTTGAAGGTTATTTTTTCCTTCAGGACTTTGAATATACCAACCACTTCCTTCTGGCTGCTGAGATTTCTGCTGAAATGCCTATTGATAATCCTATTATAGATCCCTACAATGTAAGGGATCTCTGTTGCTCATTTCAAGATTCTCTCTTTGCTTTTGACTCTAGAGAGTTTGATTATACTGCATTTTGGTGTGGATTACTTTGAGTTTATCCTACTTGGAGTTTAACCATTAATCCTTCAAATAATCTCTTTACTTCTTTTTTTCTCTCTCTCTTCTCCTTCTAGGATTCTCAAAATGTGTGTGTTGGTTCTCTTGATTGTGTCCCACAGTCTCTTATACTGTGTTTACTTCATTATTTTTTCTTTTTGTTGTTAAAACTTGGTAATTTTAATTTTCCTATCTTCAAGTTCACTGAGTCTTCCTTCTCTCTACTCTGTTTTTGAGATCCTCTATAGAATTTTTTATTTCAGTTATACTTTTCAGCTCTTTTTATATTTTCTGTACTTTTATTTATATTTTTATTTTGCCTATTTATCATTTTCTTGAATTTTTTTATATCTTCTTTTAGTTCTTGAACATCTCTAAGACAATTGTTTTAAAATCTTTGTCTAGTAAGTCTTCCATCTGGTATTTCTCAGGAATTACTTCTGTGTGTTTTTTTTTAAATGAGCTTACTTTAATATTTCTTTGTATGACATAATTTTTTCTGTTGCAAACTGGATATTTGACTCTTTTATTGTAGTAACTTTAGATATCAGAGAATCCCTGTTCCCTAGGTCTTGTGGTTGTTGTTTGCTTGTTTTATGCCTAGCCTCATGTGTAAACGTAAGGTTTTCTCGGGTCTTTTCTGAGCCTGTGCTTTTTCCTAGACATGAGAGGGGACTTTCTAAATTCATCTTTATCTATGATTGCTTTTGAATGTTCTAATCCTTAGTTGGCTATCTCCCAAAAATATAAAAGAGAAAAATAAAGGGGGAAATTTATGTCACACCATTAAATCTCCTGAAGGTCACTTCACCTAGAAGGGGAGAGGCTTACAACATTGCTGGTAAAGGTTGCAACAATGACTGCTTATCTCTGTGTCTGCACTTCTATGATCAGAAGCTTTAATCAATTATCAGGAAACAGATCCTCAATATTTGGAGGACTGGATCTTTATTCCCCAATCTGGCTTACACAAGCTACCTGTAACCTCTTCCTCAAACTTACATAAGCAGCTATCTCCTATAAAATTATAGAGCAGATGATAGCTGTTGCTGCCTTAAGAGCTAAAATTGACTGAAATTTACTCAATTTACAATCCAATCCTTCTCAATTTTGCAAGCCTTCAATAGACTTCAGAGTTTTAAGATAGTTACAGCAGACAGGTGCTGCCATTACAATTGCTTTCTAGGTGAGGAATCAAATTCCTGGGGCTTCCTACAACACCATCTTCCCTGACATCACTCTCTAGACAGTACTCCAGCTACTTTCTTAACAACTACACCATAATCTCTTGTGGGTTTCCTTGTTTCCTCTTCTGAACAAAATTTGCCAATTGGCTTCTTTATAACTGGATATCTGAGATGTGGTATAAAGAAATAATTGCCTGGACTTTTCAGAATGAATCAAATCAGCAAGGATTCTGTGGCCCATTCGCAAGGCTCAAGCTTCTCTGTCAGTCTGAGACAAACTTCAACTTCCCAGCCTCTGCTCACACTTGTTCCACTGCCTTGCCATGGTCATTTTTTTCACTTAGAGTTAAAATAGGTCTCACTATTTAAATGACTGAGAAAGTTAACTTTGTATTCTCATTTTCCCTGAAATTTCATTCACAATATTCATTTCCCTTTCACCGTCACAAAGGAGTCATGGCATAGGGGATATTTTCTCTCAAAATCCAACAATTTTTAAGTATCATTTTGTTTATTATATCTCCTTAATGTTCATCTGTTCTCCTCTGCACCATGACAACTGCTGGTGCTATCCTAAGCGAGCCCTTCTTCATCTCTCTTGCAAATTATATTATTTATTTGCTAACTGCTTTCCTGCTCCCACTTTCTCCCCCTCTAATTGGTCTTCTATATTGGCACAGCGTGATCTCTCAAAAACACGTATCTAATTATGTCATTACTCAACTTAAAACCTATGTTCTTGGGATTTGAACACACATGTTCACATGGTGTTGTCTTCGGTCAGCATGATCTGAAAGCAGCATGACTCTCCATCACTAGAGAAATGGATGGGTGACATGTGGAGAGGCGCAGCCTACTGAAGATTACTTTCCTGTGGTTAGAAACATAGAAACTGAGGTATAGGCAGTGGTGATGGCAGATTTGAAACACTATGTGGAAAGAGAAGATTAAGACAGAGAACAAGACAAAAAGCAAATTGTCATATGTGTATATATGTGTGTGTGTACCTCACATACCCAGTGATATTATCTTTGTAGCATTCTTGGAAAAATGTCTAACTTAAATATTAACCATGAGGAAATAATTATTAATAGAAAAGTTAATTCATCCTTCTTTCTAGAAGACAACTGGCTTATTTCTTCAAAAATTAGTGTCATGAAAAACAAAACAAAGCCAAAAGCTGAGGATAGTTCTAGATTATAGGCAACTAGATAAAGAAGATTCAGTGTATGAGCTTTCAGAGATTCTGGATCAGAGAACACACACACACACACACACACACACACACACACACACACACGCACACATGACTATAAACGGCATTATGGTGTAATTGGGTAAATTAAAATATGGCTATATACTAGTTAGTGACACTGCATTAATATTAATATCTTTAGAGGTGATAATGCTCTGGGAAGGAGTTAAAAGTGGCATCTGAATAGAAAGGGCAAAAGTAAGAGAGAAGGCACCTTGATTCGACAAGCATGATTCTCCTAATACCTTACACCTCAAATTCAGCTGGAAAACATAGAAACAGATATCAAAAACTCCTGTAACCTGCACGATAACATCTAATTCTCTTAATATTTCCCATGAGTCTTGCAAGATCTAGCACTTATCTACTGTTCCTGCCAAGCTCCCTTATTTTCTTCGCTCTTTCCCACATGGGTACCATGCAAAATCACAATGATTCTTGCAGACTGCTTATACTTTTTCACGTTTCTACTGCTTTGTTCGTGCTGATTTCTCTGCTAAAAATGTTCTTCCCCTTTTATTATCTAGCAAAACCTACTCATTTTTTTCACATGCAAGGATTTGTTAAACTCCCTAACCCACTCTTCTGTCATTTCTTTGAACTTCCTCTCCCCCTCTCCCCCTTCCTCTCCCTCCCTCACTCCTCCCCACCTTTCCCTTTATTTCTATCTCCCGCTGTATATTAAAATCCTCTTAATGTAGAGGCAATGTTTTATTCATGTTTGTTTTCCCAAAACTGAGAATAATGACTGATATGTGAATTGTCTGTTTTATGTTGCCATAAGAGACTACTTCAGACTAAGTAGCTTATAAAGGAAAGACATTTATTTCTCACAGTTCTGGAGGCGGGAAAGTCCAGTGGCAAGATGCCAGCATCTAGCAAGGGCCTTCTTGCTGCATCATCCCAAGGTGGAAGACAAAAGGGGAAGAGAGTGCAAGAGAACAAGAGATCTGACTTGCAGCCTGAAGCCCTTCCGTGTTCAACTTTAATCCAATTGAGGGCAAAGCCCTCATGGCCTAATTACCTCTCAAAGTTCCCACATCTTAACATTGTGGCATTGGGAATTGTGTGTGTTGCATATGTTTCCAACACATAAATATTGAGGGACATATTCAAACCATAGATAGATGTTCAATAAATATTTGTTAAATGTACTGAAGAAAGAAGAACACTATGGTCTCCCTTCATTCTCAGGTTGATGACCAGAAGGTGAATTGTCTGGCAAGGTCAACAAGTGAAGAAGTGAGTCAGCACTAGCTAAATACTAGAACAGAGTTCTCTGACATAGCACATTATGCAATCATACTATCTTCATTTATTTGCACACATTTATTAACTGCCCACAATGTGCCTGAAATTGTTCATGGCTTTGGGGAAACAGATGAGTAAGACACAATTCCTATGCTCAATTGTCTTAAAATCTAGTGAAATGAATAAAACGTATTATTTATTTTAATATTATAAATAATATCTTGAAATAAAAATGAAAATATTTGAGGTTTATAAGAGAGATTAGCCCAAATTAAGTGTAGAGAAGAGAAGTTTGAGGGAAAATGGTTGCATATATCTTAAAAGATGCATGGAATTTAGATAGGTAGGAAGAGGGGAAGGAAAATAGGAATAGTTAAGGGAATACCTCAGAGTTAAGAGAAATTGTGGTATAATATAGGTGAAAAAGGAGAGGGAGTTAATACCTGTAATCTTTTCCCTGCTACTCCATTCCTATAGCCATCATTGCCTTAATTCAGGATCTTATTCTGTTGTGTCTGGTCTACCGGTTGCTGTACCTCCATATCACCTCCATTTCCCATCCTTAACACCCTTCAACTCATTTTCTACTCTCAAAAGCAAAAATCAGATTAATTCGTATTTTGCTTAAGACACTTCAAAGAGCCAATTTTCCCTGCAGGCTAAAATTCATGTACCTTTCCTTATTTTTGAAACTCCCCCATGTATTCTCTGCTGCCTGCTGTCTGGTTTCGACTCTTGCTTATTTCCAACTTGTACTCAATATGCCAATCACACCAAGCTCTTGAATCTACCTGAATATCCTAAACTCACCCTTCCACATCTTAGCTCATATTGCTTTCAAAAAGGACATGCTTTCCACATACTCTCCATTTCTTTTCCTGGCTATTATAATTTTTGAAAACAAATATTTACTGAACACTCACTATGTGTTAGGTGTAGTGCTATATGCAGAGGCATAACTGGAAAAAAAAATACTTGTACCTTCTGTCCTTGTAGAGCTTATGTCCATTGTCCTTCACAAATATGTTCTTGTCCCTGACACTAAGATTAATTGGCCCTTCTTTTTGCCCCCAACAGCAGCTGATATATAAAGAGTTTTTTGGTTTTTGCATTCTATATGCCACATTATAATTTTCCATTTATTTTTTGTACTACTAATAGTATTTTGTCATATGCTTGAAGGCAAAAATTGTATCATTTTTATCTCTGCATTCTAAGTGTCTTGAACACTGAAAAAATTTTTTGAAGTTAATGGATGAACCAATTAGTCCCAGATTAATTTCCAGATTAATTTACATGTAATACTTACTTATTGAAATACTACTATACGCAATTAAATATCCATTGCAATTGAGGATATGAAACATAAAAAGTTCCACACTCGTGGAACTTTCATTACACTGAAACACCTTAAATTATCTTTGCTAAAATAAATCGGATAAGGTCAGTCATCTGCCCAATATCTATCCCCTTTTCTTCCACCTCATTAACAGATATCTATGTTTGAGAGTACCAATTTACTCATATTAAAAACTACTTTGCTATTTCCATTGAAGATTGGGGTGAGCAATACTATGTAAAAGGAATTTGTTGAGTGAAGCTTCCAAAAAGGCTTTTTAAAGGGAATGACTCTTTTAACCCATGTTACCATTTACCTTCCTCTTTTCTTCTTCTTTCTTCCAGGGAATCAAATATGATGACTGGAACTGCAGCCACCATTTTGCTTCCATGAGTATGGAAACCATGCTGTAAGTGCAGTGGAGCAGGAAGATGGAAGGGGATTGAGGCATTGACAACACTGTGGAGCCATTGCTCTTTATGTAGACTGCCTGCCTCCAGACTTAAGAGAAAAGGAAATATCTTCTCATCTTGTTTAAGACACTGTTCTTCAGGTCATAGCAGTTAAATTTAATTACTAACAAATATAGTAGATACTAGGGAGCTATTAAAATATCTGAGAAGAAATGACAGAGGGATCAGATTGGAGACTATAATGATACTTCGAGTAAAAGATAACTTGATTGTCTTAGAGCGGAAGGTAAAGAGAAGGTATGCAGAAAGGATATTTCAGATTGTATCTGAGGAGGAGGCCAAAGGAGAAATCAAAGTTAAGATCAAGGATGGAGGTAAAAAGGTTGGGAGAAAGTTGGAAACACTGTCAGGCAAGGGAAAGTTGAGGAGAATTTAATTTGGTAAGTCAGAAGAAAACTTATTTTATTTAAACTGTTGGTAGGAAGCCAATAAAATATCCATGTGGTGATGAAGTCTTTGAGGTTCTAAGACATTTAGGAGTGATGTTCACAGAGAGCTCTGGATTTAAGCTTAACATTAAACACTTGTGCACACAGACTCATAAGAACACTTTAACATTACCATGGGAGAGTGAAAATACAGGAAGAAGAGTGAGTATTGGTCCTTGAGGAGCAAGAACCATGAAAGGGCAGCAGGAAAAGGAGAAGCCAGAGATGTCTTTTTCCACAGGAAAATCAGAAGAGGTAAGTGTCACATAACGAAAGGAAGGAAGGAAGGAAGGAAGGAAGGAAGGAAGGAAGGAAGGAAGGAAGGAAGGAAGGAAGGAAGGAAGGAAGGAAGGAAGGAAGGGTGGGAGAAATGCTGTTATGTGTGTCTGTACATGACAGTAAACTTTGATGATATTCAGATTGCAGCCTCGTTGAAGGTAAAGACTAAGGCTTAAAAAATATTTTAATTACCAAATTTCTCAGCAAAATTTAGTATATCATTGGCTCTAAAAAGTATTTGCTATTTTGATTTTTGTTGATTCACCCAGGGTAGGGGAAAGCTCCACACTGTGCAGACAATGAGGCGCTTTTGGATATTTCCAGATTGCTGATGCTGAACTTTGCATGTAACTTGCTCTATTCTTTGGGACACTTTATAAGTGAAGTATAAATATTTAAAAAGGAAAGGGTTACTACTGTGTTATCTTTGATTGATATGTGAGGAAGGAAAATCTGAAGATTTAAAGATAGTCTATATGTTCTGCCTTTATGTCAACTGAAATAACTTCAAATCCAGTCACCTCTGGGTTGCTCCAGTAATCAGTCTTTTCTAAGGTGGTATCTAAAGTAAAATGGATACTACATTATTATTTTAATATATGACAAGATTCTGTGGAAAAAATAGCTTATCCCCACATACTGGTAAGAGATCAGTAAATGTTAAAATAAGTAGACTGCTGTAAAAATGGACCTGGTTATTAGCCACAGCAAGTTGCCTCAGTCTGTAGGTAAGAGAAATCTTTCCCTAAAATGTTACGAATTGGAAGTGAGAATTCTCCAGCCTTGTACCATAAAGAAGAACAATAGTAGAGCCCAATATATATGTAATATTATATATTATATTAATATATTATAATATTATATATATTATATATTTACTAGTCAAGAATCTCGAAAACTTGAAAAACTGCACTTAACAAAGATTTGCATGATTTCTACATCATAAGCCATTCCTCTTTACAAAGCTAATCTATTTTTGTGCAGGACTGCTATTCTGAGCCCCTCGGTGCTTCCTGGCATTATTACTAACAATCAAGTTATTTCTATCATTTTACATGTCTATCTTCTCCAGTATGCTTGAAGATTAGCTCTCCTACTTTAATAGACAATACGTAAAAATATAAAGGTTTCATCCACACCATGAAGAGACAATTGTTTTATTTATACATATTTTTTTCTTTTTCTTTTCTTTTTTTTTCTTTTCTTTTCTTTTCTTTTCTTTTCGGCTTCATGTAAGGGAAACAACTTTTGGTCTTAAATTTAAAATTTCCTGAAAATATTTAGCTGAGTTATTCGTGGTTCATTCATTCTTATTTATTTATTTATTTATTTTAATTTCAGCATATTAGAGGGGTACAAATGTTTAGGTCACGTGTATTGCCTTTGCCCCACCGGCATCAGAACTTCAAGCATGTCCATCCTCCAGATGGTGCGCACCACACCCATTAGGTGTGTATATATCCATCCCCTCCTCCCCACTCCCACCTGCCCAAAACCTGATGAATGTTACAGAAATTAAGAGCCCAGGCCTGGTTTCAAATCTCTGTTGTTCCTATTACTGACAGTACGACTTCAGGCAAATGACTTATCATCTTGCACCCCAGTTTTCTTAACCACACAATACAGACAAAGCAATACCTACACTAGGATTTTGTGAAAAGCATTATATGTAAAGCCTTCTGCAAAGACAGTTCCTGGATCACAGTAAGCCTTTACAAAATATTAGCAATTGTTCTTTAAACATTTCTTAGGAAATTTCTACTCATGAAAGTATATGTATATTTTGCTGTGGGAAACAAAAAAAAGACCAAACTTTCTGCTGGTCATTTCCCAGGCAGGATGACTATATTGTGATAGTGATGTCTCTTCTGAAATATTCCAGTTTTAAAATTCTCAGCCATATACTACCAATACTTCACAATCCAAAACAAACAGCCAGAAGAAAACAAGTGGTGAAACTATCATGTTAATATCCAACTAGAAGAAATCTCAAGATTGAATATGTATTTTCACTTAACATTTCTATTAAAAGTTTTTTTTTTGTTTGTTTTGCTTTGCTTTTGATAGTTCCAAAATAGGATATTATCACCAGTAAATGAGAACACACATTGATAGTATAGATAGTGTCATTTTTATCAACAGATAAGAAAAGCAAAACTACATGTTTTTGTACAATTATGTAAGTGCATATCACCAAGTCTTTCTCAGCCTGTTTAGTGTTATATTCTTTCCAGAGGGATCCTCTGCAGGAGATCTCTTGATGTCTCCTATGCACTGTTCTGAAGGAAAATTATTTCCCAGTGGAATTTTATTAAGTCAAACTGGGACAAGCTGAATATATGTAGAAAATGCGAGAAAATGGTACGAGCTGAATGTAAGTAGAAAATGCTAAAAAAAAAAAATGGCATGAAGAATAAAGTCTCAACATGCTCAGTCAGTATATTTTTTAAATTATATCTACTTTGTCTACAATTCCCCATACTTTTTTGGAAGATTTCAAAGAGGATACTTAAACGCATGGTCTTTTCAATCTGAAAATTAGCATGCCATGCAGTAGATAAAAAATCATTTTCTTTCTTCACATGTGGCATATTCATATTGCGTTTGTTTGCAATAAAAATTAGGATGAATACTTATGCTCCCATGTTTCAATTCAAATAATTTTCTGTACATGATGATAAGTTCAGTATCCATGGGCTGTGGCCACCAAAGACTCGTGCACAGATTTGCCTTTATATTTCAAAGGCGTAGACATGATGTTTTAAAGTCAGGAAATCCTTGAATTTTTATGTTTTCTGTTCACAGCAGTTAGATATACCTTTAAGGAATAAGTTCATACAAGAATATCAGGACTGAAACATGAAAAATAAATGGCACTCTATTCTATTTCTATAATAAGACATAAACTTGTAAACAAACCAAAAGTAGTTTGAAAAAATGATGATGCAAAACAATAGTGGAAAATGGTGTATTCTTTTCATTCTTTTAATAAAGTTTACAGTATATAAGTAGGTTTTTGGTATTGAAGATAAAATTGCAAACAAGAGAGAGCACTTGTCCTCCTGGAAATTAGCATTGTAATAACAGTGATATATAAAAATATACGGGTACATATATTTATATGAGTTAAGATGCTAAATATATTTTCGTGCTTGAGGGCAGAATCACCTTGTGATCTTTTCTGTTTTACCATTTTGGTGCTTTGAATAAGCCATGAGTGTTTCTATGTAAAGATAAATGTCAACTAATAACACTATGTTTTCTGTCTTTAGAATTATGATGTTTGACATATAGGAAGTATACACAACAAAATGCTATAGTCATAAAATTTTCAGACATTTGTTATGCCCGTATGTGTAGACATTTTAATCTGATGAAAAGGGTACGTTCTGGCATAACAACAATAACTTAAGTTAAAAGCTGTTCAAACTAAAAGTAAAGAAGCAAAATGGTACTAGAAATATAGAGGATAGTTATAATATATAAGGGCTAGTGATTTAAATGCAGGCTTGATGCCTGGAATGGTGGCAGCCATTTGTGACCATGAAGCGACAATCCTGAGGAAGAAGAGCAAACATGGTGAAAATGGTGGAAATCAATAAACTCATGTTTGTTTAAGCTTCTGTTAGACAGGTGTTTTCTTATTTGCAGCTGACAGCATTCTTCAATGTGACACCTAGCATGAGTGAAAAGGGAAGTTTGAATTAAGAATTTTTCATACCATGTCATGAAGGTGTGAAGGTAACATGTGTACTCTAACATCATAGTTTGCCTGAAAGAGGGTAACCTGACTACTGATCCTGTGGGAGAGAACCAGACTAGAATACAGAGATATGCAGCAGGCAAGACAGTTATGGGCAGGTATTGCAAATACGGGTGAAAATGGTAATTTGCTGAGGTAAAGGCATTGTCGAAGGTTTAAGCAGAAGGGGAAAGGGTAAGTCCTATGGCAGTGGTAATTTTAAATCCCCATTTCAACTCTGTGCTCTGCATACCCAGCCATGTAGCTAATCAAGCTTTTCTTTCCCTTACGTTTATTCATTTCTTCCTGGTATTGATTCCTATGCAGCATTGATTGCATCAAGCACTAAACCTTTAAGCAGTAAGCATTATTTTGTAACTTGGAAAGAGTAAAATTAATTAACACCTTTGGCATTTGAAGACTTTAAAACTTGACCAATGTCACCAAAAATGAGCACTCATGGGTCTTTATCAGCAACTTTTTGCTTAGTCCATAGGGTACCTGTAGGTCTATTTTTGTCAGAATTTTAAAGAAATAAATAATTTATATTCTAATTATGGAAAGTTATTATTTCAGATAGTTATTAAAAATGGTCACAGGAAATATATCAACCTGTGAAGTAAAACTGTATTCATTAATGTAGAAAGATAGAAGCATTTTCTTTTTTTTTTTGGAAGAAATAAAAGGAAATGGTGCAGTTTAGGGAAGTAAGGTAAAGATATAGCAAAAGATATAATTAAAACAAAAATTAAAACAGGAGAACTAGGAAAGATCCTACAGATAGTATGCTGTGTTCTAGAGAGAATTCAAAAAAAAAAAAATAGCAGTATGAAAAAGCAAAAAAGCAACCATAACAAACATCTCTTCAGTTCATCCTTACAAAGCAAACATTGAATGCTTTCAGATTTTGTAAATTGCTTCACACCTCTATCTTGAGTTATTTTACAAAAATCAAGAATGTTGCAAATATAATACAATTCCTAATAGGATATATATTTAATGCAAAGTTGCTCTTTCAGGAATATTGCCAATGATTTTGCTTTTCCCTAGAAATGTAGCAAAGTAAAATCAATTCCAATTTCCTAGCTTATTATTGATTTTTCTTTGTTCTACGTATAAGCACTCTTGTTAAGCACTCTCCAGAATGGCCGGGGTTTAGTGAAGGAGAGAGCAATGTAATGTATCTGTTCAAAAAGGCATTCCATGAGAATTTTAGACACAATGGCCATTTGAGAACAATGTGCCTACCTTCCTAGGCACTACATTTTCCTCTCCTTTCAGTAAATTTAGCTAAAAGAGGTAGAGGTGGTATTAACTATAAGGTAGGGTAGGATTCTAAAAAAGATATAGCCAACTAATCAGAATTTAAAGAAACAGTCCTTTCTTTTATAGCATATGCCAACCTGAAATGGTCTATAGGCTGGTACTATTAATAGTTGCCTTCATGTGCTTGCCCTATTCATTAAAAAAAGAAGAAGGTTTTCATTTTACATATAATTATAATTTGGGGAAAATGACTTGAACCCCTTGCAATTTATAAAGGATGTGTAGAGTGATTTTTTTAAAAATCGTTGATCCTATTGCTATTTGTAAATGTCAGGAAAATGCATATAAAAACCAAAATTCAAAAACAGCAACTGGTTAAAACTTAGATCCTTAAATAAAGTTTATTTCACCAAGTGAAATATTATGCATTATTTAAAATAATGTGGGGATCATTTATTGGTCAAGAAAGGTGTACAATATATTTTAAGTAAAAAATCAAGTATTATATCAGCCATATCTCATTTTTATTAAAGAAAGTTTGTGATTGGGGAGTTTCCGTATCTGTTAGATACACAGGGAAAAAAGTGTAGAATGATATACAGCAATCGTAATAATACTGTCCTTTTCTCATATGATTTTTCAAGGAGATTTTGATTTTCTTCTGTGTCTTTGTTTTTCGCTTTGATAAGAGAAACAAAAATGTTATTTTAAAAAATGATATTATAGAACTTTAAATTCAGAGAAAAATTAAAAGTTAACTCAGTCCCATCTTCTACCTAGTATTAGAAAGCCTCCTGCAATATTTCTATCATAACTCACCTCCTAGTTGAATGCCTCTAGGTAAGTGTGGCTCACTTAATTTCTATGTAGGATAAATAGAAAGCTTCAATTATGGGAAATGTCTTCTTTTTTTAATGCAGGTCTCTCTACTTGTAACTTCTGTTTGACTCTCCTTGTCTTCCACTAAATGGGTTTAACTGGCTTATTAGTTCTTTTAGAAAGCAGGCTTCCCAATACTTAGAGGATTTCTTTGAAGTCCATCTCCTCCCTTTTCCATGACCCTTTAATCTCTTGGCAGAGAGACAGATGGTGGAAGGGTGTAAAGAACTCTAGAGATCAATCATGCTTCTTTGCTACCTGAGTAGACCACCTATTTCCTGGAACAAGATGCCAGGTGGCCCCCTTGTAAACACTTCATTCTTACAAGCAGATCTACTATGAGTTCGTTCACAAGGCTGGGGGATGAGGGAGGGTGGCAAAGCAGCTTCTAAGAAGGAAGATAAAAACATGCGCCCTTCCCCCTGGTCTGATACATGGAATTTTGCCTTACCTCATGTGATCTTGTTACAATCTGGAAGTGGCCAGATATTTGATGGATTCACAGTGAAAGCAGAAGAATGGAAAAGCAAATTAGATGTAACAAAGACAATATTTGGAGAAAAATAAAAAAAGATGTAACCTGCAATTCATTACATGTATTTTAAATGTTTCCATAATGAGACTGTCAGCTACTTGAGCACTTTTAAGGCTGAAGTCTTTCTTTGAGTTATTCATAGTACTTGAGCCATTGCACATAGTAATGCTTAGTGATATTTCCTACTAACTGTATGTTAACTGTATGTTATGTTATTCAAATATAAATGTCCATTGTCACACACACATAGACTCTTACAATTAGAATCACATGTGCACTGGCTCTCTTGAAACAGGCCTATCAGAAATTTTACATGCTAAAAAATATCCACATTGTAAAACAAACAACCCGTAATTATACTGGTCAGTTGAAATGTATACAGAACATGAATGAATAAATTGATAAATTATTCTATTGTTTTGAATATGGACTGGCTTTGTTATAGCATTATTAGTGAATTTTCTTAGAAATTAATTGAAAATAAATTCCCATACATTCTACAAAGAATCAAATGAGCATTTACTGGTTAAAGTCGGGTTTCTCAAATACTTGGTGGTCTTAGGCTGGAATCTAGATGTAAGCATTGGCTTCAAATTGTCCCCAGAATCTTTCTGACTAAGGAAAATATAAAAATGTAAGAACAGATTCCAATTTAGCATAAAATATGGAGTGAGAAAAACTTAGATCCTTTGGGAAATATTAACTCATGCACATTATAAAAGTAAGTAATAATTCAAAATGCTATTTCCCAGAATCCTAAAATCTCCCACAGAGGCTCTATTTATTTGGGCTTTCAAAATAGCTCAGCACAGGATAGAGCATGAAACGCATTTGGGCCACTGGGTACGTAGAAGCATCAGAGTGATTCAGCAGTCAGTCACAGTTTTTTGTCCCATGGGTCATGGATCAGTCTATTCAAAATACTAAAAGGGAAAATTCTTGTCAAGATATATAGGGTGAAAAGTCTTCTCTCACTTAGCAGGAGGAGGACAGCTCCCTGAAGTCCATTTTAGTCTTGCTACTCACTGGTCACCCAGGGACATTAATGGCTCAGATTCTTGATGGTAACTGGGGAGAGTTGGTGTCACTCACCCAGGTACCTCAAAGCAGAGCAGAAATGTGGCAGAACCATTGCTGATTCAGCAACTCAGCCTCATGCCTGAGTGCAAAGCTTGAGCCCAAGGAAAAGTTGAATCCAAACAGGATAGAACTGTGCAAGGATAGGTCAAGGATAAGAGAGAAAAAAACACATAAAGATGGAGAGATACAGATATTTTTTGCAGAATTCCGTAGCAGCACTTCGATCTGCCTCCCTCCCTCCTTTAACAGGGTCTATTTAGTGGTTTAGTCTGCCCATGTGGTTTTTAATATCAATTACTATACACATCGTTTCTAGAAGAGCTGTGTTGCTATTTTCCCAAATCTGGTCATTATTGTTTGTTTTTGTAGTAACTTGTTCTCCGGTCACATTGCTATTCTTTTTTATTTCTCTAAGCATGTTAAGCATAGTTATTTTATACTTTGTGTCTGATAATTCTAAAATCTGAAGTCTCTTTGGGTCTGTTTTAGCTATGTGTTGTTCTGTTGGTTCTCCGTCTTGGGGCCTTGTTTTGTGATTTTTGACCGTAAGTGAAGCATTTTCTTTTGAACCTTGTTTATGGGAATTTGTTGAGATGTGAGTTGAAGCTGCGTTCCTCAGAGACACTCTGTGCTCAGTCAATTTCTGGAGCAACTTCTGATCCAGAGTTACTTGCAATTAAATCATTAACTTGAGGCTGTTTAGTCCACTCTGGTTATGTGAATTCAGAACACAACCCATGAAAGACACGCAGTGTTATGAATTCTCAACATAGGTCTCCTCAACACAGTTCAAAGCCACAGCACACGGTCTCCACTCGGCAGGGTTTAGTTCATCTTATAGTGTGCATGTAGTCTACTATAGCACCTGTGCAGAATTCTGTCTTTAGATCCCCTATTATGCCAGCTCCTAGTCTTTATTTTCTGTCTTCTTTACCCAACATAGCCATCGGAAAGGAAGATTAATTCATATCCCAGGATTCCTAATCTCACATCATATTTTTTTTTCAATTTTGAATTTTCCTTATTTTTTGTGCCAGCTCAGCTCAGCATTTTAATTGTTTCAAACAAGAAGGTAATTCAGTGTATCTATTCCAACAAACTGACAGAAATAGAAGTTATTATTGCCTGAAAAAGGTTCATGCCCTGACGTATTTCTCCTATGGACCATGTTTTTAATCAGTCTCACTCCAGAACCTTGTACAGAGCTAACCCAGGGGAGGACTAAATAAAACTACAGATGAGCAGAACAAATGCTTCTCATTCCATTCCTCCATGTGCACTCTGACCGCAGATACATCAGCTTCTTTTGGTTCTTCCTATCTGGCATGCTCATTTCCACATCAAGACATTTGCCAGACTGAGACTATTGCTTCTTCACCTCTCACCTTCATTAATTCCAATCCACAAGATCTCTTCCTTAAGCAGCCTTTCTAATGTGTAGACAAGGTCAGGTCTGCCTAGTTTACATTTATGTAACACTGTCCTTCTCCTTCGTGGTGTTATCACAATCAGAATGAAATGGTTAATCTGGGGATTGTTTATGTGAGTCTCCCTAGCCAGAATGGAAGCTCATGGGGAAAGGAAAGATCCCCAGTGCCTGGCATAGTGCCTGGCATATAGGAGGCCTTTGTGAATTCTTTGTTGAATGAGCACATACATGGATAATTGAGAGACATCATACAGAAATACTAAAAAAAGAAGAATTGCACAAGAACCTCTTCCTTACCTTTTACCTTAAATGTATAATAAATAAATATTTAATATATTTAAACATTTACAATATTTAAATATAAATACATATTTTATATAAATATACAATATATAAAATATAATATATTATAAATGTTTAAATATAAATTATATTACTTATATATAAAATATATATAAGTAATATAATAAATGTATAATAAAATTTGGAATTTAAGAAGGCAGCCAGAAGTTGT
The DNA here is from genome assembly GCA_004363605.1 of Indri indri. Lineage (NCBI taxonomy): Eukaryota > Metazoa > Chordata > Mammalia > Primates > Indriidae > Indri > Indri indri. Next base: position 13,322 of record RJWJ010007753.1, on the reverse strand, counting down.
GTTTCTCTCTGTTCAGGCCATAGATGTTATATCACTTAATACTCTCAATTGTTTAAAATAGAGAGCAACACTTATTTTAACTCCTTTATATAATTTAAGCTTTTATCCTCTCAAATTTATTTGAAATAAGACATTACATGTTTAAAATATTGAAGTATTTATAATTAAACATTAATATTCCCATAGGACATTATAAAATAAAGATAATATAAAAGACAATTGTTGTACATATAAACAAGAGAACATACCAAAACACTAGCACAAGTAATCAAATACGTATTTTCCCACTCACTGAATTGTGTCATTTTGAGTGTCAAATAAACCTTTATGACAGTTTCACTTGATAGAGTCCCATTTTATTCAAGCATGGAATGAAACTTTAAGGAAAGAAAATTCAATAAAATAAAATAATGCTATCAAGAAATATTGTATTTATTCTGTTAATGATATGGCATTCTGTTTATGATATTACAAAAATAAGAAACTCACCTTAAGGATATTTGGAATAAATTTATGCTAAAACCTAAAGCAATAGCTGAATATTCCCTAATAAGGTCACCATAATCACCTCAATTAGAATATTCTGTAATTATGTTTAACTCCACATAACTGCATGATAAAAGGGCTTTTTGTTTCTTATTTTCCTTGTGAAGAGCAAAGTCAAAAACGAACACAAAGCAAAGCCCCCAAACCAAACTTCATAGGTTTACTTTAAAAAGAGAATTAAAAGGGGAATTTTAATCCAGTCAGAAATGAATCTGTAAATTTTTTGTGACATTTTCATACTAAGGAATTATTAAAATTTTCTTCATAAAAAACTGAAAATAAACAAGCAGGACCACTTATTTGTTTAAAAAATAATATCGCTTTCTGTAGCCAGAGAATCCAGAATATGTCTGATTTTTAATGATAGGGATTTCAAATAGCCACAACCAAAACTCATTTCCCAGGGTCAGCAAATTACTTGGCCTTTTTTTACCTTGCTTAGGAGAGACAGAAGAGGGAGGATCCAAAAAAGAAAAAAAGAAAAAAAGGCAAGCTGGAATTTTAGCTAAATCAAATAGGGGAGATTTAAGCAAGAAAATAATGAGTAATATTTTTGAACCACTTCACAATTTATAAATTATAAACTACGTACACGAGATGTCATCGGATTCACACAACAATCACATGCAATCACTTAGGGAGAGCACCAGTTCATCTTTTAAAAATGAGGTATCTCATAGAGTAAATCCCTCCTTCTCAAGATCAAAAATCCTGTAAGCAGCAGAATCAAAACTGGAGGCCAGGTCTTCTTACTACTTACAAATTAGCTGCTTTTCTCATTGTGCTGGGCAAATGAATTTTGACTGAGAAAATGAACTACTCCAGCATAGCACGGGAAGATATGGTTCTACAACAGAAACGAAAAAAACATAGCATAATATCAATGTAGTAATATAACGTTAATTAAATAGTGGGCTAGTTTAGCAGAAACATAGACTAGTGTGAAGAAGGTGATCATCTACGTTTAGTGTGTATTGTTCAGACCACAATAAGAATATGGTGTCAAGTTCTGAGACCTCTGCTTTAGGAAAGTTATAGCTCAAGGGTCACCATCATTAGCAGGCCTCGTCAAATCTAGCCCACACATTTTATTTGCTCAGCCAGAGGAGTAATGAAAAACTGGAAACATGCATGCCTATGGCAGTGCACGCATTCTCCAGTTTTTCATGAGCCTCACCACTCTCTAGTGTCTCATTTGCAGCCATTGTATACATTTCTAATTCCTTACCCATCGCAAAGATTTGATTTTCCAAACTACGGATAGATATAAAGATTTTTTCAAAAGGAGTGGCTAGTTAGTAATGGAACAAACTATGTCATCTGAGAACTGGTTGAAGAACTGGGTAAATCTAATCCAAGAAAGATATAGCATGACTATGTGATCAAATTAAATGAAACTTGAAGGCAGGTTTCATTGTGTCATTACTTATAACCATCTAAAGATTACTCACGCCTACAGGACAAAGGCCAAATGTTCTGAAGGTCAAGTAACCTTTTTCCCCTACAATCTGACCCCCCATGAACTCATTTTCTCTCAGAGAAGAAACCTGCAATTAACCACTTTGAATCAGATATTCTCATGACTACATATTCTTACTCAGACTAGTTTATCTGATTTTAATATTATTGCTCATCTTTTGGCCCAAATAAATCATCTTCTCTTTGCAATTCAGCTCAAGCATCCCTTCTTCTCAGAAGCCCTCTGACCTCCCCTGCAAAGCTCAGTGCTGCCAGCTCAAGCTCAGGCTGTATTTTCATTGTGGTTCACATTTCCTCCTCCCGTGAGACCTTTCAGAGATTACGTCTTCGTCACTTTTAACCTCTTAGTGCTGTGCCTGGTACACAGAAGGTGATCAATTAATGTTTATCAAATGGTACTGATACTTCCTTTTCAATATTTGAGCACCTGGTGGATGGAAGAAAAATTAGGCTTATCCTATGTGACTGAGGACTAGATCTAGGACCAGAGAGTGGAACTCACAGGAACATAGATTTCTGTTAACGAGAGGAAATTTTTCCAAGAAATTGGAGCTCTCTCAAAGACGAAAAGGCCTACCTGGGTGGATGAGGGAGGAGGGAAGCGAAGACATGCTAAAACAGCCCTTAGCAAGGGCCGAGGACCAAGTGCAGTCCTGAGAAGTGACCGGGCTCAGTGGGCCTTTAAGTCCCCTTCAGTGCTGAGTCCAGTGATTCTCTCAATGCGTGCCTGCCCGTGTGCAGCAGCTGCTGTGCACAGAAGCACCGGGCTAAAGGTCCTGGGGACATAGTCTCCTCCTTGGGGCTGGGAGTGGGAGGGAATTCTGTATCAATAAATTGGATCTTAAGGGAAAATAAAATAAGAAGGGTCAATCTGGTAATTAGTGTGGTTCTGATGACTCTTGCTGAGGCTTTCAGAATGTTCCTAAATCACTAGCAGTTTTTTGCACAGAAATACTGCCAGGCAATGTAATGTCCTCAGGTTCACAACCAGAAATAGAACCCATGTGCCTTCTCTTATTGAAGGATAGGCATTATGCTCTTTAAAGGCCCCAGGCATCTGGGCACCTTGAATTAAAATTCATGAATAAAGAGCAAAAATAAATATGTTCAACAATCTGGAGAGAAAATATGTTTAGAATACAAACACTTCTTTTTCCCTTTTTGACTTACCATAAACCAAGCTTCTCTCTCTCTGTCTCTCTCTCTCTCTCTGTCTCTGTCTCTCTCTCTGTCTCTCTCTCTTCCCTCTACCCCTTCTCTATTCTCTTTTTTCCTAAATACTTACCAGACTTGAGTTCTCTGTCCTCTTTCCTCCCTCTTTCTCTAATTCTATCTATCTCTATCTATCTATCCACCTGTATCCATTTAAGTTGTTCTGTTCTTTAATGTTATCTTTCTTTCCTTTGCTTAGGTGTAGAAAGATTCTCTGCATTCATTTCAAATTTCACTGAATTACAGAGACAGTCCAATGCTTAAAACTGTTTCTTCTAATAAGCAGTCACAAAGGTTCTACCCAGTGATCACCGAAATGGATAAATGGAGAGATTTTTAATTCTTGCTTCACACAGCACTCTGAGTTTCTAAAGGTCCAAAAGAATGTTATAGATCTACAATTTATGGAAATCAAAGTTTCAAAGACTAGTGAATACAGATGTAAGGAGAAAGGATAACCCAATGGCAATTAAAATGCACAAATGTTGACATGTGGCACTTTACAAGGAGATTCTTTTCAGAAGAGATCACATGGCTTTTTCTGTGAAGCAATCCCCAAGAAGGTAATACCGTGGACTGTTAGTGTGCAGACACTGGGACCAGACCATTCAGTTCACATACAAGATTTAGAACAACAGCAGCTGTATTTTTGTGAGACTCTTCTTCAATTTTTTACCTTTGTTTTCACGTGTATAATAATGATGGTACTTACATTATGGTTTTTTTTTTGGTAAGGATTGATGAAATTAATCCCTGTGAAAGGCCTCGATATCCCAAGTGTTTAGAAAATGCTTTTAAAAAACTTGTTTAAAGTTTTTTATCCAGATAATACAGTAAATCTCAAACCTTGCTATACATTTAAGTGTTAACAATTGATCTTAAGAGCTGTATGACATTATAAATGAATCAGTACAAAATTGTACCTACTACTATGCAGAAAAACTCAAATAGTCATAAAAGATATTTATTTATTCATTCATAAATCATATGTATTTATTGATCTCTATCTAGGCATTAATGATTTATAAGAAGGCCAGCTCTTTCCCAGAAGAACTGATGGAATGCAAAGTTAATGTTTCCTTTGGCAACTGTGGGAGAAAACAAGCAAACAAGAACCAGCTTGTGACTTTATTTAAAAAATATGTTTCCAGAGATGGTGCCCCCAAACAGTTGTCTCTGCACGTTCCTCAATATTTTTGTTTCCTTGAGTAAAAGCAAGCTGATTCCATATTACATAAACCAAGTGGCTTCTGAACAGTCAAATTCTAAGTGACGCAAATAAATTAGACACAAACAAGGGTTGAAGAAACACTTTTATTATCTATACATGGCTAAATATTTATTTTATGTGTGTGTGTGTGTGTGTGAGAGAGAGAGAGAGAGACAGGACTATCAGTAAACGTGATACGTAAGATACAATCTCTCTCTCTCTCTCTCTCTCTCTCTCTCTCTCTCTCACACACACACACACACACACACACACACACACACACAAATAAATAAAACCTATTTGCCATGAGAAAAGAGCAATCATTTATTATATCTTACTTTTCCAAAGAATTACTAGATTTAGACTAGAAATACTCTATTGAAAAATACCTTTCGTCTCAATGAACATTTCCATGTAAAGGAATTTGTTTTATTAAGAGATTATCAGTTAATATTAAGAAACTTCCATTCTATGACTACGATGAGTAATTCCAGCTATTCCCAGTAATGCCAGAGATTCTGTTTTACTTTCATTTTCTTTTGATTTAGGGAAAGTTTTGAAATCTAATTTTAATTTGAAAAATTAAAATCTAAGAGTTTCCACCCTTCGAATCAATTTTCATCAGAGATGCCTTTCATTCTTGACTCTGCTCCCTTCTTACAAATGTTCACTTCCCTTTGGCTTGAATGGCTGATAAATTATCCTAATGATGTTATCTGTGTTAAATCTAATGACCTGTCTAAAGGAATTAGAGATGTATTTTACAAAGTGAGAAGTTTGACTACCAAAACAGAAATCCTGTCTGAAATGACAATTTGGGGCTGAAGTAAGAGTGATTTTTTTTTTTTTTTTTTTTTTTTTGCAGATTTGCTAAAATTATACCATCAGACCAATGGTCACAGTAAATATCAAAGATGATCTTCAGCATGTTCATAAACTCTTGGTAGAAATGCTACATAAAAAGCACAGCTTTAAGCAATGTCAAATAAAAGACATAAGTATTTCATTTAATTTTATACAAAATTTAAAATTAGATTTTTTATACAGGATATATAGAAATTTAGAAAATGGCTCAGAGTTTAAATGTACTGAATAATGCTTTTTTTTAAAAAAAGCTGTTTTATCTGGTAGTTGCATGAAGGACTTTTCCTATTCTGAGAAGTTCTTGATGGTTGTTTCTATTGCTTGTTTCAAAACTGGACCACGTTATTCCATGCCTTTGCCGAGTCCTAGTCTAATGGGTCTCAGGCAAAGGCAGATAATGCGACCTAAAGCATCAACATTTAAAAAATGCCCTTCTTCTCAACCTCATATTTTTTTTTATTTTGAGCAAGGAAATTAATTTTGGTATCCACAAACAAAATTATGAAATTACCTAAAGATTACACCCAAGTCGGGGGCTCTAAATTGCTGCTGGGGGTTGTGAGTGTTATGATTCCCTACTAGGCTTCCACAATACCACCTTGGCTGTGATGGGTGGGGGTGTCTTGTCACTGCTTCTCACATGGCTTCGACCGACACTGTGAGGATGGAGTGTTGGCTTTATTGTCAATGAATGGTGATGAAAGAACTTGATTCACTGTTTGACCACCTGATATTATCCCAGTTTGTGTGTGTGGCTGGGGGGCGTTGAGGGGTCAACACTGCCTGTTGGGGGTGGAAGTCCAGACTCCCCATGTGGTCTCCACTGACACTAAAGGGAGGAGGGTCCTCATCCTGGTCTGACTCCCACCCAGCACTGTTGTTGGAGTGCCTCATGTTAACCTGACAGTGGTGGAAATCGGGCTATGCACTCAGCCTTTGCTAGTGTGTTTGATCGTGGGGCTTCAGTTTTTTCAGTGGTGTTTGCTCCGGTACAGTAGTTATTATTACAAGTTTTAGTCCTCGCTAGAATGAGGGGGCTTTTTGCGAAGGAGAGTCTTTTTTGTCTGCATTGATTGGCTTTCACGGGTTACTAGTTTTCTCAGCACCCAGTCTGTGATATATGAGGCAAAAATAAAACTCGGAACATTCGCCGTCATGTTGTCCTTTGAGTCTGAAGATCCTTAGCTGCTCTGCCTTCTCTCCAGCTTTCAGAGTATTCTTGTTTGTTTTATATACAACATCCACAGTTTTTAGTTGTCTTTAGCTAGAGGTGTATATATCTTAGATATTTCGGATACAAAAACAAAAGTCTGAATCATTTTTCAATCACTGTTTTTGAATTGTGCACTCTGGGCCTCATACAACTACAAAATAATGTTTTCTTTGAATGTACCTCGGACGCATTTTACAACTTTTCCATCTCTTTCAGGATTTAAACAGACTTATTTTAGTTGCTGAGTTGGTTCTTGTTTTAAACATCGATCTCCTGTCTGATTTAAAATTCTTTATTTTCCCTCCCCAAAGTTCAGATCATACCATCTTGGAATGGAGTGAAAAAGACATGAGCTTCTCTTATGTACTTCCTCTTTCTCCTTCTCTAATTTTATCTTCTGAAGTTGGGGCAGTGCTCAAGGTCAATTCCACGGAAATTAATTTGCTGAAACCAGTTTACCAAAAACAAATTCTCCCAAAGGTCAGTTTGCTAACTGGTTAATTGGATGAATAACATATATTTTTTAACTATACATAAATTCTACAACAATTTCATGTTGCTATGGTTTTTGAAGGTTTTAAGTTTTTTATGAAGGTTATGAAGGTTATTTTAATGACGTTCATTTTATCTTCTTTAGTAGCATTTTAAAAGTGCCTACCACATATGGTTGTGTAGGTTGTTGTTGTTGTTGTTGTTTTTAAACTGTACCAGGATTCTCAGGAAGAGAGAAGGGGTTGCTGAATTTCAGGCCATTCTATGATTGCCAAGTTATGAATTGATGGGGCTGTTTCCAACTGTAAGGAATGATATTTTTTAAATAATTTACACAAAGATGTGCTGTAAGAATTAGTAGGGACTGAAACATTGAGAAGGAACAAGAGAGAGGACCCTTTATTGGGAACTAGATGGAAAAGAGCATCAAAATACAACATTGCTTAGACTGCTGAAATGGGAATGTACCAATGGCCTAAAGAAGGGTCCACTAAGTGGGCGAAGACAGACGTGGAGTGAAGACATTGAGATCGAAGGCCTAAAAGTGAGCTGGAACATAAGGAAGTAGAGGTCTCTGATAAAATGAGCATTAATCTTCTTGTATTTGGTATAGACAGGTGAAGGCCAACCTGTCCTGCTGAGAAAGAGGTTCATATGTGTGTAGTTCATTTAAACTCTGTGTGTTCCCTTAGACCCGAGCTAATGGTATCACACTGCCGCCCTCTGGTGCATATGTCTCTTTGGCAACCACACAGTGCCAGTACTAGAAATACAGTACTCCCCTATCTTATACACCTTTGGCAGATCTCAAACTTATGGGACACTGAAGGATCCATTTCCTTTTTCAATCATCTGTAAGTTGAGGAGCAGTCTCCAACCCCTTTCTACAGGCAGTCTGTCTTTCTATTTGATGTTCCTCCAGTAGAACCGGGGAAGACCATGATGTTTCCAGGTCAATGGGCAAATCGATGCCATTCTTCCATTCTTGAAAGCAACCTCATCTCATCCTTAAAGGGATTCCCTGGTGCTCCTCTTCTTAGCTTTGATGAGAAGGGATTGCATCCCACACAGGTAGGATTCCCTCTCCTTATCTTCACCTGCCATTATTGGAGGGTAAAAGGAGATTAGCTTTTGGAGCCACATTGGTTGTTTACAATTGGCATCCATTTCAATAGTCAATACTGTGCCAAATTGGCCAGTGAATATTTTGAATATTGTCCCTAATGGAATCTATTCTCTGAGCTCACTCCTTTCAGTAATTTTTTTTAAAGAGGTGGCTGGCCCTAATCACAAGTTATTCTCAGAACATACAAATTGGGATACTTACTCCCTTTGGTCTCCAACTTTGGGACTTGGTAATAATTCTAGGACAAAGGAAAAATCCCACTGGAAGTTCTGTATCATTCTCTCAAAAGAGTTTAATAAGGCTGCCATGACAATAAGTAGTTTATTTTTTTGATTTGTTTAATAAGGATATGGTTACATTATCCTGTGTTTTCATTGATTAATAGTAGAGTATGTTATTATGTTTATCCATTTATTCATATATGTATTCAACACATAAATACTTAGTTCATATTGTGCTCTAGGCAATTTAAGAGAAACGAAAATAAATATTAATATAAGTAAATAAAATTAGAACCATGAAATCAAGAAGCTTAAGTCTTGAGGGAATAATTAAAAAGACCTTAGAATGTATATCAAAATATAGTGATAGTTGAACAGAAGAGATCACATGCACATTATGGAGCAGATTAATTTTATCTGGTCTTGAAAGAAAGACAGGAATTGGAATCTCAGAAATAGAAAGGATATAAGATGTTAGGAAGATACCGTCAGAGCATCTATCTTCTTTTCTGATTTATCTTCTTCTGAGAAAAGTAGTTAATAATAATTTTTTCTGCTTTGAATTATTTTTCTCAATTCTAATGAAATCTTAAGTCTGCACCTGCATTAATTTAGACATCTTAATTACCATATAATAGACTTTTAAGAAAACATTTTCTCTATTCTATAATTTAGCCATATTTATGAGTGCCTATAATGAGTCTATCAGAAATAAAAGACACTGTCTTTACCATCATGGAGCTCACAATCTAGTACTAAGAAAATATGATGAGTGATTGATACTATTCTATTCAACTTTTCAATTTTGGGAGAGAAACAGGAAACTTATAGTCAATGTTATTCTGCATGTGTCAGAAGCCATCTGCATTTTGTCATCCATGAATTAGCCTTTACCCAACTCTGAGTGACTATAAATGACTTCTCTATACTCAGGGAAAGGTTTCTATTCATTTCACCCTAGGAGTTCTGGACTGGCACATCAATGTCTTCACGTCTTAAAACTGACAGAATTTGGGCAGCTTATGCTCACTGAATTCTTAGGAATGTGTGACACATTTTGCACCAACATGATACCAGGTAATATTTAGAAAAAGCTCCTTATTAAAGCCATCATTTTGTCTGATGTGGAATATATATCCACAATGTGAATAAGATGATGCCACAGAAGTTCCTGATTTTTTTGTATTAAAAATTGACTAGTTATAAACTTAACAAAAAGACATATTTTAATGCCATTTTAAAATGTTAGGTATAAGACCTGAAATGAAAAGAAATTGTTCATATATGATTGATTAGTCTTAATATTAAATAGACTTCCATAAAAAATTTTTTTAAAAACAGCTAAAACAAAAGGAAAATGTTCAAGACATTTTTATATAATTCACCAAAGAGAAATATAGATAGTAAGAAATCATATAAAATCCTCTATCAATAGCTTCTAGAATGTAAATATCAGAAAATATTGAGATAAATTATTTCTGGTGGTAAGCTTATAGCTGAATCTTATCTTGTTTATGTATTTTATGAAATTTCTAAAACACCTGCATATTATTATCATCATGAAATGTTAATAATGAAAAATTTTAAACATACTTTTTGAGAATAATCCAATCAACCCCCATACATTCAATTCCCTAAATCAATAATTTTTAAGATTTTGCCAAAATTGCTCCATCCATTCCTTATTTTCTTTTCTTTTGTATTGCTGAAGTTATTTTAAAGCAAATCCCAGCCATCTCATCATTTCACATCTACATACTTCAGCATGCACATCCAAAAAGAATAGACAATTTCCTGCATAAAGACAATATCATTATCATTCATAACAAAATTAACAATTTCTTAAAACCAACTAATATTATGCACATAATCAAATTTCCCAGAATTTCAAACTCTTTTTTTGATATTTGGTTTGTCTGAATCAGGATTCCCCAAATTTCCACACATTGGGAATGTTTGCTTTTCTCTTTCAATGAGGAGCAGTTCTCACTAACTTATTCTAAGCCACTGATTTATTTCAGAAACAACTTTTTTTAACTTCTAAAATGTTCCTATCTTTAACTTCTTCCCCATCTCTTATGCTAATTATAATTGTAATCATTCTTTTTCATTCCATCTAGTCTATTTATCTGTCTATAAAGATTTTCTTCATTTCCTTGTTTTCATTTTAGGATAAATTCCTTCAATCAAAAGTTTATCTCTATTTCCTCATTTTTCTCTGACATATTTGGAGGAGTGAGATTTCCAATATCATTTAGAAAGAAAAATATTTTCTTTTCTATGGAACAGATTTCTGTTTTGTTTTGAAGTTGGGGAAATCCAGCCAGAGAATGATGATTTGAAGTATTTGTCCTAATAGTTCTGCTCTTTAAGAAGGTTATTTACATTCTGGAAAAAACGGTACTCCAAATTGCTAAAAAATCTGTTTATGGAATTTCCCTCTTGTCATTTTGGTTGATTAAATTTTTTTTTTATTCCTCAAGACTTCCTCTGTAACTTCAGAATATATATCTCATGTAGTTGATTACTTTTCTGCCTATGTTTTTCTTTTTTTATTTTATATCATTTTTTTCATATTCATTGATCTACGATTACTACACCTGTCCAAAAGAATCTACTAATGCACACAAATTCAAATGAGTGTTAACGTGATTTTTTGAAGGGTTGAACATTTTGCTAAATATTTTTAAAGTATTAAATATGCTACTATCTCAACTTCATATTCCCAAAATAACTTTATTTAATGAGGATATTGAATATATGTTTTAGAATTGTGATCTTTTATACATTTAAAAGAGATTTTTTTGTTGTTGTTCTGAAAAAATGTCTTATAAGACTTTTGTTTTATCTCCAAACCTAAGTGGATAAAAACCAGCCAGGATATTTCAGTAGTGCTTCCAGCCTAGCTTCATTTTCTCTCTTCTAGAATCAGATTTGGGTTCCATGAAGAAAATAGGGCCCAATAGAGCAGATTCAGTAGCTGCCTGTTGTTATCACGAGTCAGTTGCCTTAAACACTCTGTACCGTGACAAAGTGTGCGTGTGTATGTGTGTGTGTCTAAATATTTATTTAGCTTTGTATGAACCAGTGTTTGTTCTCAACAATATGGAATTATATTTTTTAGAGACAAACATAGTGCAATAAATAATATCAAAAAACATAAATACTTGATATTTCTACTGTTTTCTTCTAAAGGCTATTTTCAATAAAGAACAAAGTAAATATAATATACCTTCTTTTATTCCACGACCATGAAAAATTTTCCTGATCTTAGGTACAGAGACTAGGAGTTACTGATCAGGTTGCTGAAGCAATTCATCGCTTTTACCTTCGGTTGATGGAGGTTTTGTTTTTCTTTTATTGTAGTGAATTATTTTACCTATCTGACACTCAGGGGTGAACTGCGAGAACAATATTGACTTTAAATCTTCATCCTATTTGGATCTGAAGAGTCAATTCACATTCCTAACCCAGTTTTCGTCACTAAGACACATTGAGCCAATTCCTTTTCTTTTTTGAAATTTCCAACCTGTCTGCTTTTTTTTCTCTTTCTGAGGTTCATTCAGCCAAGCATGCAATTTCATTTACCACTCTATACTGTACCCCTGTGCCTTCATATATGTGCCTGAGACACAGATCTTGGGAGACTTATGAGTTATTTGAAAGAAAACAATATTGAAAGTATCAGAGTACAAGTCATTGTGTATGTACAGCTATTTGTTATTAGCTAGTTTTTTAATTCACCTATTGAAGGTATCTATCTGTTTAATGCTGATTTCTTTGTCTGAATCGCTTTCGGATCACCTGTGTCAGCACTGTCAGAATTGGATAGTAAATTCCCCAGGGACAGATTTTGTCTAACTTGCTGTGCACAGCAACTAATAAAGCATGTTATGATGATAGATTCTCAATGTGTTTGATGGTGATAAATTTCACTGAGTATATTTTAATATCTTATTTTGGTTAAATTTTAAAAGAGAAACATTACTATCAGTAGACCACACAATTAGCTTTAGTGCATTTGAAAAGAAAACTAAGCTATAAAACGCATTTGAAATTTATATCAGAATTATCTAAACTATGTTAATTTTGCAGAAAAAATTACACAAGATACAATCCAAATGCCATTGGGTAGAAAGTAATTTTAAAATACCTTGAAGATTAGGCTTCTGTTAATATCCAATTAATGATCCAATAGTTTCAAGAAAGAAATATGTTTAATTTAGTCTTTATTCATTTAAAGTTTTAAAGTTAGATTTGGCTTAAGGCCACTGTACCTTCTTATGGACTAATACCAATAATTATACAATTCTGCAGTAATTAACATGCTGATAGAATTCTCAGTTTATTTTAAGATTGCAGAAGGGTGTCAAAAGAAATCACTTATAAAACAAAGATGTCAATAATTATTATTTGATGTTAATAATAATAAATTATACTCAAATTAATTTAGCTATTAATTTTTCTGTCAAAATTTCAAAGTGAATTTTTATTTTAGAAAAGTTTCTTTTTTTATTTATTGCTCAATGTATTTTCATCCAATGAAGCAAAAGAATTCTTTGTGGACTTAATTTTTTACACATAGACATCTTGAAGCAAGTCTAATTGATTCTGGCTTCTGAAAAATGTTTACTCCAAAAATTTGAAGAGGAGGAATAACTCTGCTAGGGTTTTGCAATATACATCCCTAGGAAATATTGTTCATCTTTTAGATGGAGATGCACCAAGAGATGGAGAAAGCTCCATAAATATTCCATAACCTAAGCTGTACAATGTCACATTAAACACAATTTTATTTGAATTCCAATACAAACCACATTCCAAAGGGAATTAAATATTTCACCATTTTGAATAATCTGGAATGGTTCTTGTCTGTTAGTTCAGTTAATTTAGAAATGGGAAAATAGGTAGACTATTTTAATGTCAGGCTCTTTAATTGCTTCATAAATCAAAATCACT
>RJWJ010007752.1:0-56160 GCA_004363605.1 Indri indri | reverse complement strand
CCATATGGACTGTGAAATAAATTGGTTTGATTATTTTGAGTCTCTTCACTAGGCCACTAGTAGATTTGTAGGATATTTTACTAGCAGCATGTGGCATAGTCTTGACATCTTAATTATTTATCCTTGGGATTTAAGGATCACTTTCTGCTATATTATTTTTTTTCCCAATGTGTACTTGGTGCTCTACAGACAACTGAAAACACACAATTTTTTTTGAGATATTCGTATAGCAAGTATAAAATATGCTATCAGTGTCTTAGATAAATCTCTACCAGAGAGGGGCTCAGAATATAATACATCTTACAGTGTGGAGACTTTAGAAATATTATCTGAAGATGATTCCACAAATGAGCTCTTAAATTCAAAATGTTGTAATTTATCCTTTTAGACTTGATGTATTTCTTTGAGCACTCAGGAAGAGTAAAGGCAAATTATTTGCATCTTCACCTTCTTTTTTATAAAGAACTTACTTGTTTCAGGAAGCTGAGCATGCGTATTATACCTTTGCAACTTGAACTTCTTGTATTTAAATCACCATTCATCAAGGTAGCATTGAGATTATTAGCCGCAGCTTATGTATGTTTTTTGACCAAGGGCCAATTCTTATAGTAAATAAAAATATGTATGTCTCATATTGATCAGAGAGGGCAAACAACTCATTCTGTCATTAGCTTCAAAACCATTGGATATCCCCAAATTATGTTTTCTAGTAGTTGAAGTTTCTGTTTGAAACAGAACAATGAAACAATAGCATATCTTTTTCTTTCATTTTTTCTGGTTGTTAATTGAACAATGAATGACAGAGTAAATTTACTCATTATCATACATTAGTCATTGCTAGTCACCATTATGCTTTACTTATATTTTCAGTTAAAATAAAATCTGTAGACGTTCATTAGGCATTAAATTGAATGTTTCCTATAAATTGAAGCATAGTGCATTAATGTTCAGTTAATATATTCCATTTCTCCCACTAATCCATTCTCCTTTCTTTTTTCCTTTTCCTTCTCCACTCTCACAGATTTACTTAATATTGGTAGCATTTTACTGAAAGTTGAGTACAACATTCCCTTGTCCCCAAGGAGCTCACAATTGAGTGGGGGAGCTGAAAATGTAATCTATTTTATGACTTTATGAACTTTCCTTAGTAGAGACATATTACCTATTATTCATTTATGCAAAGTTTTTTTCCACTGTTTTTGCTATTTTGAAAGCTATTTTTGTGGTTTATTTGATGTTAATTGCTTCAATCACCTTTTTAAAAGATACAATTGCTTTTGTTTTCTTTCAGTCTCCTAGCAACTTCTGGTTCTTCAAGACCTTACGAAGAAAATTCAGGCTGTGGTGAATTCATTAACAAATTCCCTTCGTAATTTAGGATTCTTGTCAGACCTGCCAATGTGTACAGAGCATATTGGAAATGAGCATTTTCCCTAACCTGCTTATAAAACAAACAATGAGCTCCTATTCTTTTAATATTCTTCTTTTACCTTGAAATGATCCATTCTTGTTTTCTTTTAAAGGAGAAATTTTTTTTCTTGGCTACCTAAGACTATAATTGTTTCAAAGTTTTCATATATTAATAGGTATGAAATATTTTAAAGTAAGTGTAATATTTGAAAAGTTCATTTATTTTCCTAAAACTTGTTGAACTGATATCAATTTTTTTTGATGTTTTCCTTTTGTTAATAGTGATAATTCTTACTCAGTGTGAATAATACTCAAAAGTGTCACTGAGGTCATCCTTGCCTTTGATTTTTCCAGAAATGCGATTTCTCACATAAGTTTACTTGTCAACCATCATGTGCTTGTATTTTCAAGACACAACTGAAATATAAATTATTTGAATGTTTTAAACCTTCTTTTATACCCATGAATATAAATGCTCAATGTTATTAAGTATTTATCATTAGATTAAAAAATTTCTTCCTTTTTTTTTTTTTGGAGACAGAGTCTCACTCTTTTGCCCAGGCTAGAGTGCCATGGCATCAGCCTAGCTCACAGCAACCTCAAACTCCTGGGCTCAAGCAAGCCTTCTACCTCAACCTCCCGAGTAGCTGGGACTACAGGCATGCGCCACCATGCCCAGCTAATTTTTTCTATATATTTTTAGTTATCCGATTAATTTCTTTCTGTTTTTAGTAGAGATGGGGTCTCGCTCTTGCTCAGGCTCATTTCGAACTCCTGACCTTGAGCGATCCACCCACCTCGGCCTCCCAGAGTGCTAGGATTACAGGCGTGAGCCACTGCGCTTGGCCAAAATTTCTTCTTTTTATTATACATCATGAGAAATTATTATTTACTTTTTATTTCTTTAGATGTCTTAGTTACTAATATCAAACTTTGGAGTTTTTTAAACTTTTATTTGGAAATGATTTCAATTTTACTGAAACATTTCCAACAATAGTGTTATACAATGAATTCTCTGGACTTTTTACCTAGATTCACTACTTGTTAACATTTGTAACATTTACCTTATGATTTCCTAGTGTGCTCTCTGTCTCTGTGAGGATTCACAAACATAAATGTATGTAGACAAATATTTACATAGAGATATACATTTTTTCCTGAACGATTTGAGGTCGCAGGCATCATGATTCTTTGTCCTTAAATACACAGTGCACATTTCCTATAAATAAGCACTTTCTCTTACATAACCACAGCACAATGACCAAAATCAGGAATTTTAACATGGGTCCAATATTATTACATAATCCACAAAACAGTTTCAAACGTTGCAAATTCACTGATTGTCTGTATAGATTTTTCTCCCAGTGAAGGATCCAATCCAGGAACACATGTTACATTTAGCTGTTGTATCTCTTTAGCCCCCTTCAATATGGAACAGTACCTTTAGCCTTTCCTTGTCTAAAATGACATTCATAGTTTTGAAGAACACTGGTTAGTTGTTTTATAAAATGTCCCTCAATTTGGATTAGTTTGAGATTTCCTTGTGATTAGATTTAGGTTATGCATTTTGGGGAGAAATGACACCAAAGAAGGGAAGTTTTATCTTCAGTGCATCATATCAGTATGTTCCTTTGTAGTTTATGTCACTTTTGATTTATAACTAATATATGGGAAGATACTGTGAAATTATGTAAATACCCCATTCCTCATGAAAACTCTTCATCCACTAATTTTAGTATCTATGAATGATTCTTACCTGAATCAATTATTACTATAGTCGCTGTTAAAAAGATGATTTTTTCTAAATCCTTTAATCTTTCTACATCATAATATGAGGAGCAGCTTTCCTTTCTCCCGTATTCATGCATGCATTTACTTATATCAGCATGTACTCTTAGTTTCTTATTTTAATTATTTGGGTTATGTGCTACTACTTTCATTATTGAAATTGATGCTCAAATTGTCCTAGATTGGGCTAGTGGGAGCTTCTTTCTGACTTTGTTTTGATATTCTCTTTTTTTCTTTCAATGATACATAGATTCATAAGAGTTTTCTCTGTTTATATTCATTTACTATCTGAATCACCAAGGTGTTATCTTAATGAAATCATAAAACAATAACATTACATGAAAGTATAGTTTTCAAAAAATTGAACACATGATTTGTATATAACCATGGTGAGTATGTGTTAAATTATTATTTAATTCATTAATGAGGGAACTAGTAGAATGGTAAATCTGATTAAAAGGAGAATTTTAGAGTCTGAATATTTATAGTCAAGAAAAGAACGCTAAAATAAGATTGCACAGTCAGAGACAAAACTGGCTAATGTCTTATGTAATAGTAAAGCTATTATTGTTTATAATCTTTTCTATGAATTAAAATCTGTAAGTTAACATCAAACTTCAGCAAATCTAGGCATTGTTTATTATAAAACAGTAAGTCAACAAAGGTATATTCTTCTAGAGATCTAAATAATCCTTGGGTGGATCTGTTACACAATGCTTCACAGTACAGTGCAATGATATGCAGTATCCTTTGCCTTACTTCCAAATTTTGGATAATTTTTTCTTATTACTTTAAAGTTATATTTCTCTTAAAATGCCATGTCAGACCTTTTGGATTCTATTCTTCAATTTTAATAGAAAATCCAAAACTTCATTGATGTCTTTTGTGGTTCTTCCAAATTCTCTTTTATTGCAATGTAAACTCATCTCACTTGTGAAATTAGAATTTGTCTGCTGTAATAATCCTTCCTGAATACGAAGACTATTATTCAGTAGACTGTTGGCCTCTTCTTTGAAATAATTAATTCTTCACATGTTTCCTGGCCTCTTCTGTCTTCTTATCTTTAAGTGCTTTTTTCTCCACAGTTCTTAAAACTGCCAAGTCCCAAATTTGATACTCTGATGAGTCTAAAAAGTCCAAGCACATGTGGCTTCTATGCAGTTTCAACATACCCATCTCTGCAAATGTTTTAAAGAATAGCACTCTAGGCTTATTATTTTTTAACCAATAAATTAAAACATGATACATCATAAATTACCAAATTTTCTATTTTCCTATGTTTCTCACTCATTCAATCATTTAGCCCTGTATTCATGTAAGCATTCATTCCTTCATTTATAAAAGGATTTTATTATGATAAAAAATGCATCACATGAAATTTACCATGAAATTTACCATCTAAGTGTACAATTCAGTAGTGTTAAGCATGTTCGCATTGTTGTAAAACCAATCTTCTGAATTTTTTCATCTTGTAAAACTGAAGCTCTATACCAATTAAACAACTCCCCATTTCTTCCTCCACCAGTCTCTGAAAACCATTGTTCTACTTTCTGTTTCTTTTCTTTTTATTTTGCTTTTTTTGAGACAGAGTCTCACTCTGTTGCCCAGGCTAGAGTACCATGGTGTCAGCCTAGCTCACAGCAACCTCAGACTCCTGGGCTTAAGTAATCCTCCTGCCTCACCCTCCCAAGTAGCTGGGACTACAGGTGTGTACCACCACGCCTGGTTAATTTTTTCTATTTTTAGTAGAGTCTGGGTCTGGCTCTTGCTCAAGCTGGTCTCGAACTCCTCAGCTCAAGCAATCCTCCTGCCTTGGCCTCCCATAGTGCTAGGGTACTTTCTGTTTCTATGAATTTGACTTCTCCAGATTTCTTAGATAAGTGGAACCATACAGTATTTGCCTTTTTGTGACTAACATTTCACTTCGCATAATATTAATAAGGTCCGTTTATATTGTAACACATATCCAAATCTCCTCCCTTTTTTTTTTGCTGAGTAATAGTCCATTGTATGTCTATACCACAGCTTTTAAATCCATTCTTCTGTTGATGAACATTTGAATCGCTTCCATCTCTCGGTTATTGTAAATGGTGTTGCTATGAACATGGGTGTACAAATATCTTTTCAAAACCCTACTTTCAATTCTTTTGGATATATATTGAGAAGTGGAATTGCTGGCCCGTATGGTAATTCTATTATAATTTTTTTTTTGTAGATACAGGGTCTTGATACATTATCCAGACTGGTCTCTAACTCCTGACCTCAAATGATCTTCCCGTCTCAGCCTCCCAAAGTGGTAGGATTACAGACATGAGCTACTGCACCTGGTGGTAATTCTATTTTTAAATTTTTGGGGACCTGCCATACTTTTTTTCATAGTAGCTGCACCATTTTACATTCTCACCAACAGTGCACAATGGTATAATTTCTCCACATCCTCACCAGAACTTATAATTTTTTTAATAGTTGCCATCTTAATGCATATAAATTGACACCTCATTGTGGTTTTGATTTGTATTTCCCTAATAATCAGTGATATTGAGCATATTTTCATATGCTTTTTGGCCATTTGTATGTGATCTTTTGTCATTCACCCATTTTTGATCATTCATTGAATGCCTGTTAGAGCCCCAGATCTTGAACTAATTGCTAGAGAAGCAGAGAACAAATGTCTTGACTTTCAGAAGTTTATAGTCACCTTAGGGAACTAACTTGGAAATAAATGACTCTGAAACAAAGTGATAAGTGCCCTGAGAGATGTATGCACAAAATGCTTTCTGGTCATTCATCTTATTTTGTATCTTTAGTATTTTTATTTTTAGTATTTGCTACTCAGTATACTGTTGGCTCCTTACACCTTACTCCTTCAGAGCTAATTTAGAAGTCTGCCCCTTCAGCTACTTACCCCTACCTTTTATTATTCATCGGCTATTGCCATTTAATTGAATTGCCTCAGGTTCCTAATTGACCAGAACAAAGTGGAATAGGCCTCTGAAGCTTATTTCAGTCATTACACAACAGTCTGTGGCCTGTCGTGACGCCCAGGACCTGATATACTGCCTCACTTCTGACTCCTCTTTCTTCTATAGCAATCTCTTATCCTTGCAACTAATTTAGAAGGTCAATATTCTGTCCCTCAACAATTGCTCTGTACTTCCTCCAGTGTAAACGTGGCTCAAACATCACACTGCATTCTTTTTTCTCTAGCTCTTACTTCCACTTTGCCATAGAGTCAGTAGAAGGAAGAATACAGAGAGGTTATGAGAGAAGTCTGTTACCTCCATGTGACTAGCTGACCCAGCGTCCAGCCTATACTTGTTAAAGGTTACTGATTTTTTTGGGGGGTCCCTTAAAATTCCAAGTTTACTTTAAGCCAGCTGTGAGTCTTAAAGTGCAATAATCAAAGTACTTAGTCTAAGCCACAAACCTAATACCTTTATGCTATGATAATAGAAATCTATTATTTTTTTCCTCGGGAAATAGCTCAATGTATAGTAGAATCAGACTCATGTAAAACATAAACTAACAAAGGTATAGAACATGCCTCTTCCTGAAGTGGAAGGATCAGTGATTTCTACCAGGCTCATATTTAGCCATTAAGCATTCATTAACTTTTGACTTAATTCCTTATATTCTTTAGTTTTGTCTGTCAGCCTGTAGTACTTTGGTATTTCTTAAAAGTCAGTGCTGCTCTAGTCTTTGGGAATAGGTAAAAAACAGCGCGACATTTACTCAAATACATAAAAATAGTTCCAGTTATAGCTTATCACTTTACTTTCACTCTGAGAAAATACATTCTGAGGATAAGAATAAGATGCTGTTTAAATATACTTTTAAGCTGGACAAGAACAGATATAAAAAGTCACCTCTGGTTATTACTCACAATTGAATATGACTTCCACTCTAAAACTTGAACGAATTGTGTCTTAAATGTCTATTTGGGATAATATTTAAAAACTCGATGTCACTTTCTTTCCTGAGATACATATGTTGAGATGTTCTCTGTAAATTATATTAAATATAATAGTTACGTTCTTGACATTTTGTAGTGTTACAAAGCAATGTTATCAAAGTGTGGTCTTTGTCTGGTACCATCTTAATGCCTGGGAGCTTTTTATAAAGTCAGTCTCTTTAAAATAGGCAAATTCCTTAAAAAGATAGAAATCTCCAAATTGAACCCAAGAAGAAAAAGAAAATGTGAATAGCCCTTAACTACAGACAATTGATATACAAAAACTATATACCAAGAGCTATATAACTTTGCTAAAGAAATTAAAGAAGACCTAAACAAAGGAAATATTTGCCGTCCATATACTGGAAGTCTCAGTATTACTAAGATGGCAATTCTCCCCATATTGATTGAATGCAAAATCAATCAAAACCTTGGCAGCATATTTTTAGGGAAATTGATACATTTATTTAAAAATCTGTCTAAAAATTCAAAGAATACAGACTAGTCAAAACAATTTTGAAAGGGAAGAACAAGTTTGGAGGACTTATAGTACCTGATTTCAAGCCTTACTATAAAGCTGTGGTATTCCACATAGTTTGGAACAGATAGAGAATTAAGAAATAAATCCACACACACCTGATGTGATTGATTTTCAACAGAGATGCTAGAGTAATTCAATGGTGCTGAAACAACTGGATAGGTATGTGGAAGAAAAATGAACCTCAACTCTTACTTGCTATCATACCAAATTTAACTTGAAATACACCTAAAAGAGCTAAAACTATAAAACTTCTAGAAGAAAACGTAGGATAAATAAACATAACAATAAATCATCATGACATTTATTGGGGTAGGCAAAGATTCCTCAGAGGACAGAAAACACAAACTCTAAAAGAAATGCAAGTTCATAGGCCTGACTCCACACCCACTGAATCGGTGAAACTCAGAAATTTGTTTTAACAAGCTCTCCAGGTGATTCTTTTGCATACTAAAGTTTGAGATGTATCACAGTAAGTGTAAAAACATATTAACACGTGAGTGTACTGATCTTGCTTCATTACACCCTTAAAATAATTTGAGAATAGGAGAAATATGGAAAGGAGAAGACCTGTGATTCTTTAGAGAAAATAGTATTAATGGGATGATGGGAGCTGAGACAGGCTATAGTATCGAGCATGGCACATAACCCAGGAAACCAGATAACATGACATGGAGAGTTGAGATTACGAAAGGATGAGTATGTGATAGAGTTTGGGGAATCACACTCTTGGGAAGTTGTCTGGGTCTTGAGATTTTTTTAAAAAGGGGCAGAGGGGAGATGGTGGATTCACTTTAACACCTTAAAGATACTCAAGTTAATGATTTTTGAGAATTTCCCAAATTACTTTTGGTGAATGAACCATGTCTCATTCAACCCAATACTGCTCTAAGATTTACCAACCACGTGGGTCTCTGGGTTCATTAGAATTCCAGAAGTTCTTTTTGGTTATTCTGCAATTACCTAATAATTGTTCATTTAATGAATTTGTGAAATAATTGAAGGAGGTATTATCAGATTATCAGATAATACTTCTTCCAGTATTATCAGATGTTAGTGAAAGAAAAACATTTCACAAATGGGTCCACACCAAGGTGAATGCTTTGCCATTAACATGGCAGAACTAAGTATTTCTCTCCACACTTACGATTTGGGCATTATGTGACATATTTTAGGATGGTATGTAGAGTTCACAAGAAAATCCTCTAAAGGTTCACCTTTCTAAATGCTCAGAAAAATACCCTGCCCAGTTAAAATGTGTGCTTCATTTCACAAATTTGAAGTAGTATTGATTAAAATGCAGTCCAAAATAGACAGATTAATGACAATGTCTGAAAAGGGACAAATAGAACATAGGGACTATATAATTTAATATTTTATAAATACTTAGAATTATGCCTGCTATGTGATAAGCGCTATACAAGTGTGTTAAGAAAATAAATTCAATAAAATATACACATTTATTATTAAACACCTCCCACACAGCAAGCACTGAGTAAAGTGCTGGGGAAAAAAATTAGGAGTCAAAAAGACAGGATCCCTGTCTTCATGGAATTTAGGGTCTAATGAAAAAATTAGACACTCGAATATTCACATAAATAAGGTATAATTAATTTACAAGTGGTGAAGAAAAGAGGCATGCTGCCATGAGAACATATAGTCTAATGAGTCTAGTGATACTGTAATATAGTCTAGCGAGGCTTTGTAGAGGAGCTGATATTTAAACTAAGTTCTGAGTCACAGATGGGAAGGAAAGAGCGTGTGTTAATTCTCTGGGTAAGGAATAAAAACGGTACCTTTCTGAAAATGGAAGCAGGTTAATTTGGCTGGCTACAGAGAATGAGAGCCAAAGGGGCTTAGCGTGAGCTTGCAGAAGATAGGCAGGTGCTGTTTTATGCAAGTCTTTGTAAACTATGCTAAGGATGTAGGTCTTTATCCTAAAATCAGTGGAAAGAGCTGTCAGAGCTCCTCACTGTCTGCTAGTCTTTATCATTCACAAAATGCATCATACACAGATCGTGTACAATGATTTGAGAGATTGTGAGCATTAGCAACGGCATTTGGTCATCAGTATAATTTGAAACCTAATTTCAGTGGATAACAGAGGAACTGGGAATGGTGCCTTCTGTGCCCTTTCCTTCACAAGCCATTCTGCTAAAATTGCCGAGACAACTTTTTCTGTCAAAAATCGTTGCAATGATCTTACATGAGAACTTAACTAGATTCAAGTAACATACACTGAGGTTGCTCTAAGCGTGATGCTGGATGCTGGACATTGTGGGGGACGTGGAGAGGAACGTGGCTGTCCAGGCTCTTAGGAAGCACGTGCTCTGGTGTGGAGGCTCAGCTCAGACTATCACAGAAATTGTCAATGAAAAAACTTCAAAAAAAGTGAGGAAAGGTACAGAGCCAAGTTTCCCAGTCTCTGGATTGACCAGTGTGGAAACATTTCACACCATGAACGAAATGTTGGGGTAATTTACATTCAAGAAACATATGCGAAAACAACCTCCACCATCCACTCTCACTATCATTTTATAAAGGACACTTTAATACCAAAGAACTGTGAAGGACAGTACCAAAATAAAGTTCGTAAACATGAAACTAATTTTGCTTTGTTGAAAAAAAAAAAAAGACTAATGAAAGAAAGCTTAATGAGTAGTACCAGCCAAAGAACTTGAGTTCTGAGCAAGTTAAAACATCTTTTTTTTAAGTAATTGAGAGGAAGCAGGACTCACCTTTGTCCTTAAACAAATATCCTTGTTGCAGGTAGTAGAAATAGTCTTTGGGAAATTCATTTGGGAATACCATGCATAGGAAAAAGACCTGTATGATTTTCTACAGCACATTATTGGCATTCAGTGAATTACAAATGCATGACTGGGGTACATTTAATAAATCACTGAATTAAGTCATTAAATAGTGTCTTGAAGTCTTAAAAGCTTGAACCTAACTTCAAAAGCATTTAAGATGTGAGGAAAGTTGCTTATTTAAGAAGGAAAAAAGCATTAAAAAAGCGTATATCTACTGTATATACACAAGCACATACACACAAATATATATTCCTAAAAATTTAAATAATGCTTATAGTTAATTGAGAGAAGTACTGAGCTACATTATGGATATTGCCATTGACTTAATCACTCCAAATCTTCCTAGTTTAAAGCAAAAAGGTAAATATAATACAGTACCTATTCAATATGAGAAGCAAGGATTAAAAGGTACAATCTTTATTTTTGTGTGAATACTAAAATCAACATATTGAACTGGTTGATAAATGTTTACAGGGGGTATATTTAAACTGAGGCTTTTCAACTCTATACAATAGTAAAACTAACTCTGTTGGACAATTCAATGAATTCACCACTTAATTAAAAAGAAAAAAGTTGCATGATAGTAAAGTAAGTTTGTTGAAAAACAAACAAATAAAAATGACTCCTTTGTGCCTTGTTTCCATTAATAACATGTTTGAATGCAATTAATTTATGCATGGTTAAAACAAACTTGCAGATATTGAATATGTA
Source organism: Indri indri (assembly GCA_004363605.1). NCBI lineage: Eukaryota > Metazoa > Chordata > Mammalia > Primates > Indriidae > Indri > Indri indri. The sequence continues at coordinate 44,948 of RJWJ010007752.1, read as the reverse complement.
TCCATTTTACATTGTATTCTCAGGTTACTTTATGCCAAATACTCTAATGTAAGCTGTGTAGTAACCTATATTACATTTCAAACTTTTCCTGTCCCAAAGTTAAGTTCAAGATTAATGGCTCCTTCTCTCTGTGACATCCTGCTAAAGTTTCCAGCAAGTCTACTTATGATGAAAGTTGTCTTCTGGCTTTCTGACTCCTGTGTCCTGGAGAACTTGGAAATGCTGTGTTGTAAGGAGCGAGGTTCGTATTTAACATTTAGGAGGAGGAAATCTTACACCAAGAATGGCTGTCAATCAAACCAGCCCCTTCTGTTCTTTTTATTATCAGAAAAATGCAGATAAAAATAAATGCAAGTGACAAAATAAACAAGGAATACAGAACTGGCGAAATTTGAGATCTCCTTACTATATGCTTGTCACAGTTCATTGAAATACAGTTCAATCGTTACATCACTAGAATCAGAAATATATTTCATTATTGGATTTGTGGATGGAATAAATATTGCTTAATATTCTCAGAGAACATTGACTGCATCACTTGACTAGCCTGACAAATGAGATTGAGTAAGAGACTGTGCTGATCTTATCTATTCAGTTTTTAATGTATCTATTACCAGTTCTCAGCCATTGTTACTAAGGTCTGGGTTTTGTCTATGCTGCAACCCCTATCGGAGAAGAGAGTACTGTGAGAGAGTGATGCCTCCATGTTGCTATCTTACAGTCTTGATAAATCATCAATAGTCTGCCTCAGCTTCTTCATCCTCATTGAGATCATAGCCCAGTCCCACTGACACAGGGTGTGAGTTAATAGCACTGCTGACATTATGCATATGAAATTGTTACCTTCTCTAATGATATATCTCATTTACAAAAAATAACTTGTGTGGATTGCAAAGTGTGAATACAATGCAGGAGAATTTTAGGTAGAGTTTGCTTGGCACGGTGACACTGGGATAGTGACATGTAATCCTTCTGGCCCATGAGGCAAAGCTGCGGTAGAGATACCAGTGGCACAAGAAATGTATTTCAATAGGTTGGATACATTACTCAAGTATTTCCTGAGCTTTGTTTATCTACCCAGCTTAGATAAGAAACACTGTTGGAGAATAGCGAATTGAACAAGGAAAAATACTAGATGTCTCCAGTGGTGCCTTCCATGGCAACTACAGTTCATGTCCATTTTTCCTATCTTTCTCATCTGCCCTAAAGTTAGAGACAGTGCTTTTTTAAGGTGGCTTTTTTTTTTTTTTCAGGAATAATTCCTTCAATGTAACCTCTTTAGATTTAGGAGCAAGTCCTTAGGCTTTGAAGCTAAAGTTTAAAGTTCTTGTCCTTAGTCATTAGGAGGTGGAGGAGGGGTGTGATGATGCTCTCAATGTAAAAAGCATAGTTCTGTAAATTTGGGAAATATTCTGGGCTTTAGAGATGGACAGCTTTCTAATCCTAAACATAATCTTCATTTATTTGGCTTATTGGGCCAGCCATCAGAAAATTTACTTTCAGAAATTTTATTTTTTCATTTTTTTTCTTGTACTTCAATTGTATCACATCGTATCCATGGAATTGAGACTTTCTAAAATTTTTGATTCCTAAGGCTAAATATGTAATGAAAAAAAAGTCTTAATAATTTTACTTTGCTGCATTTTATATTTGAATAAGTTATTTATTATAGGAGACATAAGCTATTAATAAATTGAAAGTACATATGAGGGCAGATTAAACTTTTTCCATTTATATCCTCAAGGCTATAAACTCACCCAGAGGCACTTGCAGGCAAACCAATCCAATTAGAGTTTATTCAGTGTCAACATAATAATGTAAAAAGAGTATTCACTCTGTGTGGGAGAGAGGGAGGGACAATGTGTTATCCACCAATAAGGAATGCCAAGATGGTAAACAGTGCCCTATTGCTATTTTTGAAAAATATTTGGGTCAGTGTTCATAAACATGGCAAAACAAACAGCTATTTCTTCACAGACTAGAATCGGCTCTTTAATGTTCAGAAAAGAACATGGCCAGATGTGATCAGTGTTATAATTATTGCTAAACTGAAGTCTCCTGCCACCATTTCATTTTCTCATTGTTTTATAGTAAGAAATGGGTTATTCCACATTATCATTCATATCTAGCAGGTAAGACATATAGCTATCTTAAAATATAATTTGTACATAATATGTAATTTGTATATAATACATATTACAAAACAGTGCAGACGCATCACAAAACAAAACTCAATTCAGAAATGTATAAAGTAGAAAACAAGAGTCTCAATTTCAAACACTGTTAACAGTTTAATGCAGATTTTTTTCATGTTTGCTTGTGTATATTCTAATGTATAACATTAAGGAAATCCCCAAATGGGATTGTAACATTAGACTGTTCTGAAAATTATCTCATCCACTTTAACAAAATGTCAAGGGCAACTTTTCATCTCAGCATCCACTACTTGGTTCTTTTTAGTGATTGCAGAGTATTCTATGTTACGGGTGTTATTATTAACACAGACAATCCTATGTTGAGGTTGTTCCTTAATTCCATTTTTCCCGTTTTTTAAATTATTCATCCAACTGATTTTTTAAGTTCCTAAGTGTCTCTCTGGAGAACAAATTTTAGTGTGATGATAAACCTGGATACCAATGACTTGGCATTAATTAAATTCTGAGGTAAACCTGGTATCCTATCCTTAGCAAGTTCTTCCAGCCTCTGTCTGAGCTGCTAGAGGTACAAAGGAAGTTTGCTAGTTTTAGCATGGCTTGTTATCTTTTAACTTTGTTAAGTTTTGAAATTTTTTTTAAAACAAATGATACATTCATTGAAACCTTCTATTCATTGATCATAGTGCTAAATTTTCTTCTAATATTAAACTTCCACTGAATGAGATATAGAATTAAATAAAATATAGAGTTAAATAAAATAGCAATAGATAACATTTATTCTAAATTTTAATTGTGACTTACATCATGCATATGCAGTTGTACATACCACGTGTGTACAAAGTAAAGTATTGGGATAAAATGGACACATATGTATTCGCCACTCAAGTTATGAAATAGAACTTGATAAGTTCCTTAGAAGACCCTAAGTGTTCCACCCTACCTGCATCTCTCCAGCCTCCAGCCCCCTACAGGTTACCACTATGCTAAATTTTGTGTTAACAAATTCCGTGGTTTTCTTTATAGTTTTGTTACTTAGGTGTGTGCTCCTAAATAACACAATTACTTTTCTTATTTTTGAATTATGTATAAATGAAATCATACAGTATGCTTCTGGGATTTGCCTTTTTTGCTCATCATCCTGTTTTTGAGGTTCATCCATGTCAATGTTTGCAGCAGATTGTTCATTTTTGCTGACGTACTATATTATATCACATACATACACCACAAATTATTTATCTCATTTTACTGGTAATGAATATTTGTGTTGCTTCCAGGTTTTTGCTATCCTAACCTAACATAACAGCACTGCAGTGAATATTTTTCTACTTGTCTCTTGGTGCACGTATGTAAGACCTCCTGTAGAAAAGTGATGTTAACATTGTTTTACCTGAGATAACGGTGAAATGTATCTTTATCATAACAATTCTGCTAATACGCACATACATGATGTGTACAAAATAATTCTCCAAAACAACACACACCCTTATTAATTGCAGTATTCTGATATTTCTACTTGATTCTACTTAATTTTTAAATGAGCGGCTCACAATTCGCAGTTGGAAATGTGCGGCCACAGGGTATGTACCTAGGAGTGGAAGTGTTGTGTCACTGTAAACGCACACGTCCCATTTTATTAGATAATGTCAAACTGTTTTCCAAATTTATTCTCTAACCAGAAGTGGATATGAGTTCCCAGTTGTTTTATGTCCTTATCAATGCTTGATTTGATCAACCTTTAATTTTTACCAAACGTTTAAGTATGGAATTGTCTTTCATTGTGGTTTAATTTCCATAGGTTGAGTGTCTTTTCGTATATTCATTGGCTTTTTGTACTTCTTTGTATGAGCTTTCATTCCTTTGGCTATTTTTTAGTTGGTCTGTTTATCTTTTTCTTATTGATTCATAGTTGTATTCTGTGTATCCTGGATGCTAACCCTTCGTATCTCATTCAACTTGTGGCTACTTTTTCACTCTTTTAATGGTGTCATTTGATGAACAAGTTTTTAATTTTAATTTTTTAATCTCGTTTAAGGTTGGTGATTTTTAGGTCTTGCTTAAGAAATCCCTTTGTAACCTGAGGTCTTGAAGACATTCTCACATACAGTTGACCCTTGGACAATGCAGGGGTTAAAGATGCCAATCTCTGCGCAGCTGAAAATCCACGTACAACTTTTGACTCCCCAAAAACTTAACCACTGATATCCTATTGTTGACTAGAAACCTTACTGATAATATAAATAGTCAATTAACACATATTTTGTATGTCATATGTATTATAAACTGTATTCTTACAAAAAAGTAAACTAGAGGAAATAAAATCTTATTAAGACAATCACAAGGAACAGAAATATATTTACTATTAATTCACTGGAATCATGAAGATCTTCATCCTTGTTTGCTTCACTTTAAGTAGGCTGAGGAAGGCCAGGTGTGATGACTCAGGCCTGTAATCCCAGCAGTTTGGGAGGCTGAGGTAGGAGGATCCCTTGAGGCCAGGAGTTCAAGACCAGCTTGGGCAACATAGCAAGACTCCATATCTAAAAGTAAAGCCAGGAGTGGTGGTGCATGCCCATAGTCCCAGATACTCGGGAGGCTAAGATAGGAGGATCATCTGCCCCCAGGCTGCAGTGAGCTATGATCGCTACTGTAATCTAGCATGAGAAGCTGAGTGAGACCCTGTCTCAAAAAAAAAAAAAAAAAAAGGGCTGAGGAGGAAGAGGAAGAGGGGTTGGTCTTGTTGTCTTAGGGATGGCAGAGGTGGAAGAAAATCAACGTATAAGTGGCCCCATGGGCAGTTGAAAACTGTCTTATTCAAGGGTCAACTGTAATTTCTTAAAAGTTGTATATTTTGCCTTAAAAATCTTTAATCGATCAATCTGAAATTGATTTTTTATGGTGTGAAGTAGGAGCCCAGTTTCATTTTTTCTGTATGGATATACTCAATCGTTTCAGAACCATTTCCTGCAGTGCCTTTTTTCCACATCTGCTGTGCCAATTTTATCATGTTATCTATGTGGGTCTGTTTCTGGACAGTCTGTTGAGTTCCATTGTTCCATTTGTCTATCCCTGTGCAAATAACACACTGTTTTAATTATATAGCTTTATGACAAAGTTTCATATCTGGCAAGGAAAGTTTCTTCAACTTGCTTTTGTTCTTCAATAATGTCTTGACCTTGGTTCTAAGCTCTTCTACGTAAATTTTGAGAATGAGTTTGAAATTTCCCCCAAATAACCTTCGGAGATTTTAATCAGAAGTGCATTGAATGTCTAAGTCAATTTGGGAAGAAGTGATTACTTTAGTATAGAAAGTTTTCCTGCCCAGGAAAATGGACTGGACTACCTTGCCATTTAATTTAGGTCTAACTTCAATGTCTCTTAATATGTTTTAAATACATATGTCCACAGAGATCTTTCCATCTTGTTGGATTTATTTATGGGTACAATATATGTGTTGTTATTGTAAATTTGTTCTATAAAAATGCAATATATTTTAAAATATTCCTTTTTCTATATGCAAGTTTTCTAGACTTCTTTTTCAGTTCTAGTATTCTATCTGTAAATCATTTGCGTTTTACAATGAGACTATCATATTACCTATAAATAATGACATTATTTTTTCTCTTTCTAATTTTTATTTATTTTTTCATTTCCTTATTGTGATATCCTGGCAAAGATCTCAAACACAGTTTCAAATAGAAGCAATGAGAGCCAGCATCTTGTTTCATTCCTGATTTGGAGGGAATATTCTCAATCACTTATCAGTAAGTACTGTTTGTGCTTCTTCATGTTTTGCCATTGTTTGTAGATGCCATCTTGTGCTGGATAGCTTCCCTTATCACTGCAGATTTCTCTCTACTTTCCCCACCCAGCTTGATGCCCTCCCTGGGCAGCTGACCTGTATGGGTCCCTTCAAGGGCTTTTCTTGGCTTCTGTTGGCTTCCATTGTGTTCAGCCAGTGGGGATTACTGGGAGGAGAAAGAGGAGAGCAGAGAGAGGGAGCAAAGAGGGAGGACCTTTATTCCCCCGGCTCTTTCACTGTGTATCTCCTTATGAGCCTGCATCACTAGAAAGACAGTCTGGCTCCTTCTTATGTTAGTGAGGTTTTTTCCCTAGTTAACTTTTGGCTAGTAATTCTAACTTAATTCTGGTCAGAAATCAAAATGTGTTTGATGTCTTTGAACTTCCTTGAGGCTGCGTTTACGGTCTAGCTTATGATCAATGTCATATAATTTGTATGTGTGCTAAAAAAATTATATTCTTTCTTTGCTGGATGCAATGTTCATTCTGTTGACAAAAATGTCTTGAGGGCCTGCTGTGTGCTAGGCCTTCTTTTAGGTGCTGTAGGTACAGCAGTCAACAAAAAACAAAAAATTCCTCTTTTTTGCAAGAATGCATTCTAGGGAAAGAAATAGAATATAGGAAGAGGGTAGGGTGTACAGGAGGTGACTTTCCATACCTTATGTTTAATTAAGCCTTACAATCAGATTATTTTAGTCTCATTAAAACTTTTGCAGTATGATGCAGGAGGGAGAGTTTTAATCAAACAAAACACAAATTAAATACAGTGTATATAGTGATAATTGTTCCAAATAATTTTATATATTGCAGAAAATATATTATTTTCTCTAATAATGAATTAACTTAGTAGTTGAATAGACATGAGCAAATTATTTCTAGGCCTCAGATTTTTCACTCATGAAAAACAAGTTGGTACACTGCTTTACTCCCTTCTCAATCTTCTCCAGTCTTTCTTGCCAAGATATCTTTCAAGATAAACAAAGTTAGCATGAGGGTTCTTCTTAAGAAAGAAAGATCTTTGTTTTAGAAAATAAATCTTTTAAGTCTTTCTTGCTAATGGGGATTGGGAAGGGCATATATAGAAAGTGCTTTGTTTAGGGGCTGGGAAGAGCAGAAAAAAACAGAAGAATGTGGAGCCTAACAACATGGCTGGAGGTTAGAGCCTGAGTTGATAAAAAAGCAAAAAGTTTTTAAAGAGGATGCTTAATATTTAATTGCAATTTTTTTTTTTTTACGTTTCTTCAATATAAATATCCTCCATTTCCCAAATGTTCAGAATGTGACAGTATAACTTTCAAAAGTTAACAATATGGCTTTCATGCAAATATAAAATGAACATATGTCAAAGATTTTATTCAACTCATTAATCAATGCAGGGAATTGTATGATATTAAGACCAGTTCAAATGAGACTTTGAAGAACAGCTATAAATATGAAATCAGGAAGGGAGAAGAGGCCCAAGATGGCTGACTAGAGACATCGGGTGCCAGGTCGTCCTGGAGGGAAGGAAGGGTTTCAGATAAAGGAGAGGAGGGAATGGGCACAGCTCAGGTGTGGTTCAGGGGAAAAGGTGCCAGAGATGGCTGGAGACTTCATGGAAAGAAATTATGAAGCAGAACAGGAAGAAGAAAAGATATCAGCAAAGATCAACGCCAGAGAAGCTCAGAGCCCAGTGAAGGGGTAGGTGGGGTTTCCTTCCTCCTTCCCACACCCCTCCAGTAGTTGGCAGGCTGCCAAGCTGCTTGGGAGCTTTTCCACCCTCACAGCCCAAGTGCTGCTGCAACCACTGAACTAGGACTGTCTTGAAAATAAAGCATGGGGCTTCCGGCCCCTTTGAGGTCCCCCCTCCCCTGTTGCTATGGACCGGAGCAGAGAAGGTGGACGCCATACTGCTTCTCCACCCATAGCATCCCTTCAATGGTGTAGGGAGCTGCAGTCCTTCAGCTTTCACATCACCTGTTCCCACACAGACAGTTCCCAACTCCTGCCCAGAGTGTGGTGGGTCCTGGAGAACTTGTGTGATCTCAGAGTTTGGACATTCTGTGTGGGCTTCCTTCTAGGGATAGGGACCAGAAGAGCTGGAGTGCCAGCTCTCTTCCATTCAGACTCTTTTCCTTCCCTGCCCCTCCCTCGCTCACTGCAGCCACAGCTGAGAGGGCCTATTGAGCCAAGATTTTCAAAAACAGCTGCCTCCCCTCTGCTTGTACACCCTCTAGTCTGAGGTTTCCACAGAGAGTGGGGCCTACACTTTTCCCCTTGAGGGCCTGCAGGGGAGCTAGGGGTGTGCTGTCTGGGAGTTCCCTGCCCACTAGCACTCCCTGGATATGCCCTCCAGTGGGACAGACATGCAGACTGGAACCCATACCCTCAGGACTCAATTGAGTTGCCTGGGGGCACAGAGGGGAGATTTGAGAACAGGTCTAGGAAGGCAATGGAGCCCACGTGGGCAGAACTGATGGGAGAGTGCAGCATGGGGCTGAGCCACAGTGAGCTAGTGGAGCACCAATCCCCCTACAGGAAAGCCGTGCTTTCCGTGCTTTCCAACTGGGGCAGGAAACAACCTGTGGTGCCATTGCTCCAAGCTCAGCGAATTTGGGTGCCTGTTTGCAACTAGACATGGGAGGGAGACTCTCACGGCAGGGGAAGAGCAAGAAGGGAAAAACTCTCTCCCTATAGCCAGTTGGAGAATTGCATACAGCCCCTTCTCTACAAGCAGACTTTCTGGTTTGGTGAGGCTGCTTTGGCCCTCTTCCCAGTAGCTTTCCCCCGTGGCCTAGGAGCTGACCTTTGATTCCTGCTGAGACAGTTCTAGGACCTACCTCTTTGGAGCCTGAAGGCAGGCTTGCCTGATCTAACCCTGCCCAGCCTCACTCTTCCACCCACCTCTGCTTTGGTGGAGAACAAGCAATTGCTTAGGACCTACAGGGCTCCTTCCACTGCCAGGGGCATTCAAGTGCTTCTCCTCAGGGGACAGAGCTGATAATAGGCACCAGAGAATATCATTAGAGTTGGCTCTTTCTTGCAAGCACCAACTACTGACAACTGTATAGCCCATTATAGCATCTACTGACTCAATCAAACAGAGCATGGCTGAGTATTACTCATAAGCACCACTCAATAAGCTGGGGATCCCAATACAATTTACACTACTGGGGGAGGGGAAGATAGCAGAATAGAAGCAGCTCGAGGGGGTACAGATTTTTAGGAGAGGAATAAAAGTTGCAAGCAGTTTGAGCTGTGAAGGGACTCCCTCCTCCACTCCAGACCTCTGGGCTGATCCTGGAGCTGCTCAGAGTCTATGCAGAGACATTGCACCAGAGAGCAGGTACAGCGGAGATCAGGGAACTACAGATCCCGCATTTCTGCAGCTGATACCATCCTGATCACTCTGGTGTGTGCCATCAGGTCTGCTTGGACTCAGCTTTCCAGCAGTAGCCTCACATCAGCCCTGCTGGTCTAGAGAGGGAGCAGACAGAACAGATGCTCCTCTGTGCTGTACTCTGTGATTGGGGACCACTCGTGCCTCTTCCCCTGCATGGGATCTGAGCACAGGAAGAGCCTCAGACACCACAGGCACTACCTGGGGAGCCTCAGCGGGTCCTAGGTGGGGGGTGCAGAGAACCTTGCCTAACCAGCAGCTCCAGCCCACGTACTTGGTCCCTGGCTGCTGAGATAAACTGCTGTCTTCACAGGAGGCCCTACACTGGTGGAACAGCTCTCCATCTGTGAGGTTCTGCCTGCATAATCCCCATATCCAACACTGAAGCTCTTGCTGCACCCAAGCCCAAGGCTCTGCTCCTGTAGCTCCAGGGCCCCTGCTGGGCTTGCAACACCATTCCTGAGGTTTCAGAGTTGTGCCTGGGTCAGAGCAGAACTAAATAACATGAAAAAAGTACAAAAGATCAATGAAACAAAAATTGGTTCTTTGAAAAGGTAAACAAAACTGACAGACCTCTAGCTAGGTTAACCAGGAATTGAAGAGAAAGGGTCCAAATAAGCTCAATCAGAAAAGAAAATGGAAACATTACAACTAACACCACAGAAATACAAAATGTCTTCCATGAATATTATGAAAATTTCTGTGTATATAAATCAGAAAATGTAGAGGAAATGGATAACACACAGCTTCCCAAGACTCAATCAGGAAGAAATAGAACTCCTGAAGAGACCAATATGAGCAGCAAGATAGAAGCAGTAATAAAAAATCTTCCAACAAAAAAAAGCCCCAGATCAGATGGATTCACAATGGAATTCTACCAGACCTACAAAGAAGAGCTGGTACCCATACTCCAGAAATTATTCCATAACATGGAGAAGGAGGGTATACTCCCCAATTCACTCTACAAAACTAGTATCACTTTGATACCAAAGCTAGCAAAGGACACAACAAAAAAGAAAACTACAGACTAATATCCCTTATGAATACAGATGCAAAAATCCTCAATAAAATACTGGCAAACCAAATTCAACAGCACATCAAAAAAATAATCCACCATGACCAAGTGGGCTTTTTATCCCAGGGATGCAAGTATGGTTCAACATACATAAATCAATAAATGTGATTCACCTCATAAACAGAAGCAAAAACAAAGACCATATAATCATCTCAACAGATACAGAAAAGCATTTGATAAAATCCAGTACCCTTTCATGATAAAAACCCTCAAAAAACTAGGCACAGAAGGAATATATCTCAAAATATAAAAGCCATATATGACAAACCCACAGCCAGCATCAGGCTGAATGGGTAAAAGTTGAGAACTTTCCCCCTAAGAACTGGAACAAGACAAGAGTGTCCATTCTCACCCCTTCAATTCAACATAGTGCCGGAAGCCCTAGCCAGAGCAATCAGGTGAGAAAAAGAAAGGAGGTCCAAATCAGGAAAGAGGAGGTCAAACTGTTGCTTTTCCCTGAGGATATGATCTTGTATGTATAAAACTCCAAAAACTCCACCAACAGAGTCCTGGAATTGATAAATAAATTCAGCAACGTCTTGGGTTACAAAATCAATGTACATAAATCAGTAGCACATCTATATACCAATAATAGTCAACCTGAGAGTCAAATAAAAGACTCAATACCATTCAAAATAGCTACGAAGAAAATAAAATACCGAGGTGTATATTTAACGAAGGAGGTGAAAGATCTCTATAAGGCGAACTACAAAACACTGATGAAAGAAATCACAGAGGACACAAACAAATGGAAAACCATATCATGCTTATGGATTGGAGGATCAACATTGTTAAAATGTCCATACTACCCAAAGTGATTTACAGATTCAGTGCAATCCTTGTCACCATACCAATGTCATATTTCTCAGATCTAGAAAAAAATAATTCTGTGCTTCGTTTGGAACCAGAAAAGGGCCTGAATAGCCAAAGCAATCTTAAGTAAAAAGAACAAACCTGGAAGCATCACCTTAACCGACTTCAAACTATACTACAAGGCTATAGTAACCAAAACAGCATGCTATTTGTACAAAAAGAGACATAGACCAATGAAACAGAATAGAGAACCCAGATATAAATCCATCTACCAACAACCAAATGATCTTTTTTTTAAATTTCAGCATATTATGGGGGTACAAATGTTTAGGTTACATATATTGCTCTTCCCACCTCTCCCCCCCTGAGTCAGAGCTTCAAGCGTGTCCATCCCCCAAAGCCAAATGATCTTTGACAAAGCAGACAACAATGCACACAGGGGAATAGAAACCGTATTCAATAAATGGTGCTGGGAAAATTGGATAGCCACATGCAGAAAAATGAAACAGAACCCCTGTCTCTCACCACTCACAAAAATTAATTCAAGATGGATAACAGACTTAAATGTAAGGCAGGAAACCAAAAGAACTCTAGAAGAAAATGTAGGAAAAACTCTTCTAGATATCAGCCTAGGCAAAGAATTTATGACTAAGACCCCAATAGCATTAGAGCGACAACGAAAATAAGTAAAAGGGATTTGAATAAACTAAAAACTTTTGCGCAGCTAAGGAAATAATCAACAGAACAAAACAGCCAACCTATGGAATGGGTGAAAATATTTGCACACTATACATCTGATAAAGGGCTAATATCCAGAATCTACAAAGAACTCAAGCAAATCATCAAGAAAAAACAAACAACTCCATTAAAATGTGGGCAAACAACATGAACAGAAGCCTTTCAAAAGAAGATAGACTATTGGCCAATAAACAAATGAAAAAATACTTAACATCACTAATCATCAGAGAAATGCAAATATAAACCACAATGAGATATTACCTTACCCCTGTTAGAATGGCTTTTATTAAAAAGTCCAAAAACAATAGATGCTGGCATGGATGTAGAGAGAAAGGAATACTTATACACTGTTGGTGGGACTACAAATTAGTACAAACTCTATGGAAAATAGTGTGGACATTCCTCAATGAACTAAAAGGAGAACTACCATTCTATCCAGCAATCCTGCTACTTGGTATCTAGCCAAAGGTAAAGAAATCTTTTTTTCATCAAAAAGACACCTGCACTCAAATGTTTATTGCAGCACAATTCACAGTTGCAAAGACGTGAAATCAATCCAAGTGCCAATCAATTCATGAGTGGATTGACAAAATGTGAGTACTACTCAGTCATAAAAAAGAACAAATTAATGCCTTTTGCAACCATTTTGATGGAACTGAAGACCATTCTCCTAAGTAAAGTATCTCAAGAATGGAAAACCAACACCCAATGTACTCATTATTAAATTAGAACTAGCTGAGGAGCACCCATGTGCACAAAGGGAAATAAAACTCAGTGGAAACTAAGCAGAGTAGAGGCGGGACTAGGGGAGGGGGGAAAAACCTACCTAACAGGTATAATGAACACTATTTGGGTGATGGGTACACTATAGCTGTGACTTAAGCATTATAAAACTATCCATGTAACCAAAAATAATTTTACCCCTTAATATTTTGAAATTAAAAAAAAGAAATCAGGAATGCTTAAATAAATTTGCTGATAGATGCAAAACTGATTAATTTCTTATTAAACAATAGCATTTTATGTTTGGGGATCAATCTTTTCTACAAAGCAAAAAAAATGAATTATTTCCTTACTGAACAAAATTCACATTTGCATTGCCTTGGCTGTGAATCGTTTGCATTCCTATCAGTTTTCTACAATCCTCAGAGAGTTATGAAACAGCTTAGTTAATGGGCATAAAATCCACATAAAATCAGATAATTTCCAGAGATCCCAGACATCCTCTGAAAGGATATGCAGTAATCTTTTTTGCCCATTTCCAAGTCATGTATGTTTTTTCTTGTCAGAGAAGACAAGTAGACACACACTAAGTTGTGTGAAAATTATGGAAGAGGATTGAAATATTTGTTTGAGTTGATGTGTTAAATGGAAAAAATAGCATAGGCACAATGGGATGACAATCCATGCAGTAATCCAATTTAGTGGAAGCTGGAACTCACCACTGAGGAGAATCTAACGGAAACCGACTGGGAAGTCTTGGGGGAAGATATTGAACTGCTTATGTGAGCTGAGGCCCATGCAATCTCTTCTGGATTTTAATGGACAAGGTGACCACAACCACAGCTGACATCCTGGCTGTGCTTTTCATAGAATGGTATTCAGTTGTGAGAGTTAAGAGTTTTATTTCCTTCAACTTCTGAGGAGAAGTTTTGGAAAATAAAAACTCTCAAATGGTAATATCTTCCAACACAACAGCGATTTCATTGCTTTTTCAAGGGCCCGTCTAGCACTTCAACAGCCTTGAAGACCCTAGATGCTCTGGGTTTGATCGCTGATATTAAGAAAAACTGTGAATAGCGGAAAGAAATGAGCTTCGATCAGCAATGGCTTCTGAAGTGTCCCTCCTCTTGGTGGCTAAGGGTTCTTTTTACCTACTTTGCCTGTCCCTGTTCCTGTCAGAGATTGTGGATCCCTGTTTGAGGAGTTTGGGATTAACTAGAGTGATCAGAGATCTAGCCGGATTTGGTTCCAGCAGCCAAATCTAAAACCCACTCTGTCGTCAATAGGCCATTCTAGACTTCTTAATGCTAAAGTGCTATTTTGCACTCTTTGGGAGAAGTTCGAGGCTTGTTCCAAGAGGCAGTACAGCTCAATGGTTAATGATCCTAGTTCTATAGCTGTACTGTCTAGGTTTGAATCTTGATTTTACCCGCTGTCAGTCACATGGGCCTGGGCAGGTCACTTAACTTCTTTCTGCCTTAGGTTCCCTAATTGTAAAACAGGGGACAATAGTAGTACTTTTCTCATAGAGTCGAAGTGAGGAATAAATAAGTTGATGCGCATAAATATACCTGACACATCTCAACTACAATATACATGTTAACTTTTGTTCTATATTGACAGTTTATTTCAGAAGATCACACTTGAAGGAATGTTTTCATAAGTAATAGACTTTCAGATATGTTCAAATACACAAACATATATATAATAAATTATATATACACACATACATACATATCATAGATGTATAAATATCATCTACATATACACTTACCAGAGTTATATACATAACTATGTAGGTAATATCTGCCAGAGAAACTGAATCAGTAGGACACACACATACACATATATAGAAAGAGAGAAAGAGAAAGAGATATTTATTTCAAAGAATTTATTTACAGCATTGTGGGGTCTGAGTAGGCAAATCCTAAATCCATATGTTAGGCCAGCCAACTGGCCACTCTTGGGCAGCAGCTGACACCACAGTCTACAGGTGAAGCTTTTTCTTCCTCAGGGAAACTTCAGGTCTGCTCTTAAGGCCTTTCAACTGATTAGATTAGGCACATGCAGATTATCAAGGATAATCTCCTTTGTTTAAAATCAACTGACTACAGATGTTCACCTTAGCAACACCTACATTGGTATTTGATTGAATAACCAAATGCTACAGTCTAATTACGTTGACACATAAAACTAACCATCACAAGGTGCTTTCAATTCTAGGTCCTCTTTCTTGATGTCTAGGCTTTTTAATAAGGGATTCTGAGAGAGACTTTCATCCTGGCACCACTACTACTACTTTGCTGGCATCGATGCTGGCATCATTTGTTTTTGATTATAAGAGATGTAATTAAGTAATTATTTGTTGACAATATCCAGAAGCTATTTTTTCTTAATTTTTTCCCACTGGAGAAGCACTGTAAGAAAATCTTCAGGAAGAACTCAATTGTTCTAGGCACAAGGGTTTGCCACTTTCCATCATCCACTTGGGTGGACAACTTTCCTTATAGCAACTAAAGAGAGCCTTGGGGTTGGGAGGTAGGGTGTTACTTTTCCTCTCTTAAGAATCCCAGAAATGTAGAATTTCAGATGAGAGCTATCCTCCTTCCTCATCTTACAACAGCAGTACTGAAGCCCAAAGTGTCCAAAATTACAAAGTGGATGTGTGTCTGAAACAGGAATATAACCAAGTTTTCTACACAATTCCCCCAGATATTCAAATCATAATAACAAAAGGCATGGCATTAAATCTGATGATGCTGTAAAGCATCTTCAGACTTCTTCAGGAAAGTTAATGTTAAGTCCAGGTAGTTATAATTTCATTATTGTGGCTTGTTTTCTTGCAGTGAATGGAGGAATACTTGGCAATATGGTGCTGTATACAGATAATCATAAGAAAATCTGAAGAGAGAACAGATACTTCAACTTGAATCACTAAAAGTCTAATGAATCTTCATTTCTAAAATACATAAGAAAGGGTAGAAAGCTTTGTTCCATTAGTTTATAGAACCAATAAGAGCTACAAAAGGTATCATCCAGGAACCAGTAGAATTCATTTTACATGAACACTTACCTATGTGAACGGAGAGGACACAGTCAGTCTTGTATTATAATTACCTGCACGTATTTCTATGTCCTTATGCAACATACGAGAGCCCTTAAATAATCAATTGCCATTCATCCTTTTTAACCTCAAGCACCCAGAACAGTCCTTGGGATATCATATATCTGGCCATTAATAAACATATGAGGTGAGTTAAGTGCCCTCCTAGCATTAAAGCTCTCCATTTGCCTTAATATACGTGGTTAGTAATGGCAAAATATTTCCTAGCTCTTCTGAAATGGAGACATAGCCATTGCTTGTTAGTTATTTGTAAGATATACTCTTCAGAAATAGGTTCGATGTATTTATACCACAGCTATCTTCAAATGTTTACAAAGAGGAATGACAAGGCATGAGATAATGTGACCTTCAAAATAACATCATGAATTACAACTTGACATCCTTGTATACAGTGAGAATGGGAAATGAGATCTATTACAGACTTTTGTGAATATTTTCCTTTTGTCTATTAAAATGGAGTTTAATGATAAAGATAAAAAATATTAATATTTAGCATTTACTTCATGCTATTGCACATCTAATTAAATGTTGGGCTTGAAATATATAACAAAACAACTTTCCAAACTGCTTATGAGAAGTCTTTGTTGTCTCAAGGACTGAAAAACTTGGACACAGTACAGGATGTCTGTGAACACCTAAAACTTCACATGTTCACAACTGATTCCTTCCTCTCCCACTCCACCACTCTGGCTCTGATCATCCCTTGTCTTCTTTCTTTCTTCTTTTTTTTCTGTTATGGGGACTACCATTCACATGGTCACCAAGATTGAAATATTGACATCTCTCAATTGCTCCTAATATTGATTTTTTTTTTTTTTTTTTTTTTTTTTAGAAACAGGGTTGCACTTTGCTGCACAAGCTGTAGTGGAGTAGCCCAATGAGAACTCACTGCAGCCTTGAATTCCTGGGCTCAAGTGATCCTCCTGCCTTGGCCTGGGAGGATCAAGGCACTGGGATTAGAGGTGTGAGCCACCATGTCTGTCCTACTCCTTATATTTATTAACAATTTGTTGCAAAGCTCTATAGCTTCTCCTCTGCGATGTGCCTTGAATCTCTCTCTGACTTTTCCTATTTCTACTACTTGAGCTCAGTGCTCATTGCTTCTCCTCTGGGAAATTCATTTTCTGACTACCCCCTTTACTGAGTTTCTATTTCTGACTACCCCCTTTATTTGTTCTCCTACCCACTTTATTGTTATTATTTCAGTTCATCCTATCATTATGCCAAAATTCATCCTGAAACTAAGCTGTGGTGATATGTCTCCTCTGATTTTTAAAAATAATTCTTTTATCTATTTTGTATATGAAATTACGCCTAAATTTCTCACTTGAGGTGGTGGGGAGATGAATCAAGACCTTGATTTCTGCTGCTATCAGGAAAGATTTGGGGATTTTTCAACCAGAGAGAGCCATTATCTGCGAAGGTTGTGGCCCTCACATTCAAGCAGCCACAGGAAGCAGTCACATGCTTCTTATCATAATAAGCCCTGGGTGGTTATTTCACAAGCAGGGCAATCAAGGACATGTTACAAAGAGAAATATGATTTCCTTGTAGTAGACTAAATTGTAAGGTTTGCTCTAATGAGGTGTGTTTGGCCTTGAGTAACTTGAGAGGAAGACAGCTGTAACCTTTGCTGATTCAGCATCTTCTCCCGCCCCACCCCAGGAGACCAGAACTCACCTACCTCTCTTCAGAGCCTGGACATCCTGAGCAAAGGAAAGTCTGTATCAATATTTGGTTGAAGATCAAGGCTCCCGTGGAAAATACAAGACAGGAAGTGCTGTTTTCTTGCAGGAAAGAGGTGGAGTTTTGAGTGAAGGGTATTGAGATTCCAGATGTAGGGAATGAGATGGAAAGGGATTATGAGATGATTGTGAGAGGGATTGACAAGATAAACCATGGCTGGGAATGAGAGGGGCAACCTCCCTCTCTGCGACTCTCCAGAAATATAAACTCTTATTCGGTTTTTCTTTTATTTTCTCTCTTTCTCCTCCTCTTCCTTCTCTTCTGCCTCATCCTTCCACCAATCTTCCTCCTCCTCTTCCTCCTCCTCCTTCTCCTCTCCTCATTTATCACCACTTGACTTTATAAATCAGTGTATCTGATTATTACCTATCTCCCTCTGTTAAAATGTAAGCTCCATGAGGGAAAAGAGCTTAATATTATTCACTGCTTTCTCCCTAAAGCCTAGAATAGAGCGCAGCATGAGTTAGGTGCTCCGTAAATATGTGTTGAATGAAGGAAGGAAGGCATGAAAGAACTTCAGAAGGCACAAACTTTGAAGTCTGTCCCCATCTTGTGTACTATAGAAGACTGAGTTGGGACTCTTTGTCCTTCTCCACTATTCTGTTTTGGGAAGTTACCTGATATTTAAGAAAGTGAATTGCTTAAATATGAACGAATCCCACAAACCTAATGTAGAGCAAAAGAAGAAACAGGAAATGCATATAATATGATTTCACTTATATAAAGTTAAAAAGACAGAAATAAACCATTTTGTTAAAAGATGTCCTCATGATTGGTAAGACTATATTTTTTTTTTTAGAAAAAAAGCAAGAAAATGATTATCACACATTTCAGGCTAATTGAGAGTAGAGCAGAAAGTGTGATTGACTGGGCTCTTTCTCAGTCAGTGAACACCCACACGGCTGTAGAGGCTGCTCTTAGTCGCTGCTCTTCTGACTTCTCCATGAACTTGAAAATATCTTAAATAATACCCCTAGTAATTTAGAGGGTGTTGCAGTTACAATTATTGCATAACAAACCACTCCAAATTTAGTCATGTAAAACAACCATTTTCTTACGCTCACAGACTCTGTGAATTGAGAAGCCAGGCAAGGGACAACAGGGACAGCTTGTCCCTGCTCCATGGTGTCTGGGGTCTCAAGTGGAAAGCCTTGAAGGCTAAGAGTGACTTGATGGCTGAGGCTGTCAGTACTTAGAGACCTTTTCACAACTCTGGCTGGGATCTCCTCTACGGGTTTTGGCTGGAATACCTACAGGTGGCCTCTCTCTCTGCCCTGGGATTACTCACAGCACATGCCTGGGTTCCAAGATCAGGTGGCCCAAGAGGCAGGAAGTGGAGGCTTAAGGCCTGGACCTGGAAATTGGCCAAACACCTCTCTACCATAATCTATTGGTCAAGGAGTCGCAGACTTCAGATTCGAGAGGAGGGGGCATAGATTCCACTTCTCAATGGAAGAGGTGTCAAATAATTTGCAGGCCTATATTTAATACCACCACAAAAGGAGTACTTAGGAACCTCTGGGAGCCACAATTTTCTATTTATTTACACAGGGAATAATCATACAGGTGTTTACTTTATAACCATGTTTTGAACTGTACATATGTTTTCATGAACACTTCTGTGCATATTTAACAAAAAAAAAAGAGTAAATGCTTAAACCTCTGTGGGAGCTCTGAGTGTGCTGATTTGGGGGCGAGCATGGCAGGATTTGGGAAGAGGACACGATTGCTTCCTGGTAACTCCCAGGGTTCTGACAAGATAGGTCTCACAAAGGTGCAAGTGTGCAAAGTCACAGGCTCGTTTCCCAGCCATTCTTTTTAGATCCCCACTGGCAAGGGAGAGACACAAGTACTGCAAAGCCGCATGGAGGCCCCTGACACACCCAGATTACGTGCAATTCCAACACAACCCCAACCTTTTCCAGCATACCGCAACTCAATCTTACGTTTCAGCCATGCTGCAAAAGTACAACCCTCAGACTTGCTTTCCGTTTTCCAACTCCAGTATCTTTCATCACTGTGCTCTTTTCTCAGCCTGCGGTGACCTCTCCAGCCTCCATCTTCCCCGGGCAATGTAATGCAAGTCTCTGCTCAGATGTTGCCTTCCTCATGAGGACAATTCTCACCTTTCCCAAAAGGATGCTTATTTTCCCCTTCTTTCTCTCCTCTCTCTCAAACCTCCGAAACATTTTCTTTGAACACTTTTTTTTGGGATTTTACATTTTTGTAAAATATATATTACAAATATTATATATTGTGGCTACTTGTTTTCTTGCCTTAGCCAAACTACTTGGCCATTATTATAAATACTAGTACTTAGTAAGTAAAAAAATTATTTAAAGTAACAATTTCCCAACTTTCAGTCCTGAGGAGCTTTGATTTTTTAAATTTCTTGGGAATGATTTAAGGCACGTTCAACCTGTTTCAACATCCCAATACTGTCTCTAGCCAAGTAATAGCCTGGAGGGAAAAGTATCAGACAAAAGCTCTTAGTAACTCAGAAGAAAAAGTTAGAATCCTCCATCAGTGAAAACAATTGGTTTATTCTGTTTATTATCTCACTGCTTGCCAGGGAAAATATGACTAGTCTGATTAACTAGGCAGGTCCTTCCTTCTCTCACTTCTTCATGTTTGTCTTCTTGAAACTTCTCTCTTGGTCAAGGAAGGTGAACTTCCCAGGCAGAGATAAAGAAACAACTTGGATACATAATCGCACAGAAAAGAATATTTTCTCTCTAAACAGACCCTAGATGGGTCTGTTCCCTTCCTCCTCCTCATGTTCTCAGAATCATCTAATTGGAAAGAAAAGAAATCTCTAGCATGACAAAGGAGACAAAAATAGATGTCAGCCGGAACAATGCATCATTAATGGGATAAATAAATATTTACCTCAATTTCTGTAATTTTACTTTATTGTTTTTAGAGATAGAGAAATAGAGGTACATTCTCTGGGGGAAAGAAATTTTAGAATTTAAATTAACATGTCAAATACATTTTTTGCTCCCTTATCACCCCTCAAAACTTCTGTTTTTCCCCTATGTTCTCTATCTTGGTTATTGCTACCACCAACCAATTTCCCAAGATGGAAGCTGGGAGTTACCCTTAAATCTTCCTGTTTTCATGCCCCATATCCAATCAATTCCTAAGACTTGTCAAATCCACCTCCTATGAATATGTAGATTTCCACCATGTAGCATAGTGTCAGCATAATAGTAAACATAACAGTAATCTATAGAACAAAAAAAGAGAGAGAGAGGAAATCGAGATCCTTAGATGTTAAGATCTTAGGCAAAGATCACAGGGCTAGTTAATGACCAAGCTGGGGCTTTAATCAAGGACTCTTGGAATTCCAATCTAGCTCACTCCTTCCCCCTTGTTTCATTTTGTCTTCTTCTAAAAAGCATTTTGGTTTTCAGGTAAGCAGGGACAAAGCAGGAGGCAATTATCATCTCATGTCATTCTTTTACAAGCTAAATTTCAAAGCTGGAGATGGCATTTGACCTGTCTGTTCCTTTGTCTGAAAACTTCCACCCACCAGCCTCTACTTCAGGAAACACTGGGTCAAGGTGAGGAGAGAACAGAAGAACTAAAAATACGTTAAAGGAAACAAGTCAGCTGAAACATTAAGTAAGAAATTATAATTATGATGGGAGGGGGAAGGAATGGTTTCTCCTAAATAAGTTGATCAAAGAAAAGTATTAATAGTATGAGAAGTAGGAAGAGTGACACCCACAACTCAGAACTCAAGTTCTTCAAACAAGGCAGTTTGTTGTTTTGGTTGTATACGGCATCAGTATAGCTCACAGTAAAAGAATGGCTAGGGTTTACCAGTCTTCACACTGGGAGTGATGTTGACACCCGGCTTTCCCCTCAGTGTAGAGCACAGATGCACTTTGTAAGTGGTATCTGCAGTAAAGACCACATGGTAGAAAAAGATTCAGAAGAGTGAAATGGCACAGACCAGACTGGCCTTTTATACTCCAAGTATGAGTTGCTGGTTAGCTTTCTTAAAAAAACACTTACCCACAAAACACTGTGCTGGCTCTCTTACACTCATGTTAGTTACTGGTTTCATTTCAAAATTTTCTCATAATTCCGTTTGTCTACACAGAGGAAAAAAAGGCTTTGTCATAGAACATGTGGTAAAATGTTTGCATTTTTAAAAATTTAGGGCAAAAGAACAATAATGTCCTGTTGCTTGAGGAAATGATGTATAGTAAAGTATTATGGGATTGTGTCCAGACCAGCTACTCAGGTTAGTTTAAACTTACCATCAAAAATTAAATCCCGATGTTTAGAAATTTGGAAAAAATATGAAATATCTTTTAAATAATTTTTTGGGTGGGATTGCTTATATACCAACCGAACCTGTGTGCTCACATCACTGCTTGAACGTCACGGCTTAATTTTTCACAGTGATGACTTTTTAAAAAACTGCATAGATTTAAGGTGTATAACTTGATGATTTGATATAGGTATACGCTGTGAAATAATCACCACAATCAAGATAATTAACTAATATAGTTACCCACATAGTTACCATTGTTTTGTGTGTGATAAGAACACTTAGGATCCACCCTCTTAGCAAATTTCAAGTACACAGTACAGCATTGTTGCCTCTGTTCACCATGCTGTATGTTAGACCTCAGGA
This sequence comes from Indri indri, assembly GCA_004363605.1. Classification (NCBI taxonomy): domain Eukaryota; kingdom Metazoa; phylum Chordata; class Mammalia; order Primates; family Indriidae; genus Indri; species Indri indri. The sequence goes on along the minus strand of RJWJ010007752.1, from coordinate 22,745 downwards.
ACTCATTCATCTTGCACAGCAGAAACTTTGCATCCCTTGACCAACATCTCCCCACTTTTCCCGCCCCATCCCCTGGTAACCACCATCTGCTATCTGCTACTACTAGTTTGACTGTTTTAGATTCCACATGAAAATGAGGTCATGCAGTAAGTGTCTTTCTGTGTCTGGCTTATTTCATTTAGCATAATGTTCTCCACGTCCAGACAGTGGTGACTTCTGCTCCTTTTTCCTTCAATAGTGCATGAATGGCTCTTACAGTTTTCACATGAAGGGACTTGCCTCCACACTTGTCCATCACACAGCATCTCGCTCTCATTTCTGGATGACCAACTGTTCTGTGTCTACTCCTGGGCTTTCCTGTACCTCCTTGTGGGCTCTAGGTTACTTACGTATCTATTGACCTCTCGACTTCCAGGGAGAGAGAGAGCATCTGCATGGGGAAGGTCCTGGGTCACATTAATCAGGCTCTTCTTTCCGGCTATTCTCTAATGATGTGGATTGTAAGTGATTTTCAGGGAAAGTTAGGAAACAGTCAAATATCAATAAAAGACAGGCACTAGGCTGAATAGAGAAGAAAAGCAAAAAAAAAAAAAAAAAAAAAAAAAAACACCTGGATAATCCATAAGCTGTACACTGTTGTTAATCACTGATTTTTAAGGTGGTAGAAGCAGAATTTTAGAAGTGAGAATATAAAGAATATTTCACTTTGGTCTACCAAACTGATTCACTGTGAAATTTTCCAAAATCAAATTCTCTCTTTGTATTTCTCTCTTTCTGACTTTTTGTTATATTTTGGCTCCTGGTACTTTTGAAGGGATGCACCAATTACATGTCAAATATCACAGTTAAGCTTGGTAGCACCTGTCCCAACAAGCCCTAATACACTTCATTGTTTGCCAAAGGATTAAATATGCTTGTTTTAACTCTTCATTCGCAGAAACAGAAGGTGAAAGGTGAAATGATTTATACACAAAGTCACTTTTTCTAACGTGTAATCTGATTCCTAAAGTATCTGAAATTAAAGAAATAAGTTTAACAAGAATTGAGCATCCTGTTACATATAATAAACTGTGCACTGAAATATGTTCTCCAGGCTATTTGGAGATTCTGAGACATTTTAGATTATCCAGCAATTTTTCCATTCTGGCAATTTGGTATACACAGGTCCTATCTGAGCTTTCAAATTAACTTTTAAAGCATGAATGTGATTAGCAAACCAACCACTAGTTATACATAAATACATGTATATATGTGTGTATATATGTGTGTATACATATTAAATCAGCTTGTAAATGTGAAAGACTGTAGGAAGAAAGGTGGTCCAGGAAAGGTGAGATCGTTAGAAAGGATCAAGAGAATGCAGATATTTTGTAGTTTAAAACTTTAGAAGAAAACAGCAATCTACGTTTCACTGCAAGCTAAGTACTATTTACACAATTGTTTCCGTTAACATTAAAATAATATTGTAGTTAATCTTCTACATTTAGAAGATTTATTATGGAATAAATTTAAAATCAATATATGTGAAGTTCAAGAGAGGGTAATTTCATGAAAATGTAGGTAATAGTAAACACTGCTGCAATAAATGCCTAAAACACGAAGGTTTCCACTATTTATAAATGAAGCTAAGATAAAAGCTAATATATAAAAATGAGTCTGTGTGTAGAATTTTTCAAACTTAACTTCTGAATAACATTTGGCATCTTTCAAAAAGATCTACCTTTCCTCTATCTAACCCCTGTCTCTGCCCATGTAAAACCCACAGGCCAGGTTCTTCTTTGCATTTTCTCAGGGTTAAACTTTCATAGGCGCCACTTGGTGAGCAATAGGGCATTTCACCCCAGGGACCATCACCAGATTAACAGTCTTTCTGGTTTGTTCCTTCAGTGGTATTTCCTTCCCACCAAGACAACTGTTCCCTTATTAGATCAAATGCACTTGTTTTGATCATATAAGGGTTGTACAGCCTGGACTTGATGTAAAGCTCAGAAAGCCCTTCCAGCCACTGCTGTTCCTCTTCCCCTGAACTCGCACACGGCTGCTTCTAAGGTCTTTGCTACTGAGGTTGGTGTTGTCTTTTTTCATTTTCTTTTTTCTGACATGAACATAGCTTTATAGGTTTTTTTCCCTTTGATTATAAAAATGCATCACAGTTTCTGTGCTTTTTGTTTGCTCTCCCTAAGATAAAAGCTGACATATTCTTCAACTTTCTGAAAAAGTGGGGATTTTTTCTTGTGGGTGCCAGGCAAATGCCCCACTGACCCAGCCACTCTGCCATCTTATTCTTTTTTGGGGAAATGGGCAAGTTTTTCTTCCCATTATGAGAACTTTGTTTTGACAAACGCCCTGAACTGAATTGCCTTTCGCTTGCTGAAGGACGTTTCAACCTGCTTCTGCTCTTCACTGGTGGCGTGAACAAGAGCCCGCAAAATGAGCAGACATGGGCAGAATCAAATTCACCATTCACAGACCATCTGAGAGGAATTGTTCCCAATTTTCTAATGCATTAGTTTTGAATTAAATACAAATGAATACAATTTTTTTTGAGTTGTCACTTGTCAGATTCTTTTGCTTCTATTTTGATTCAATTTTTAGGTTCATTTTAAAATATTCTTTTCATTTTGTTTTATTTCATTTCATATATGGTTCCAAATAGAAAAGTATATTAAAAATGTATACTCAGAAAGTTTCACTCCATTTATCCATTTCCATTCATCCATATAGATAACTGTTGTCATTAGCTTCTGGTTTCTTTTTCCTGTGTTTCTTCCTGCAAAATTAGCAAATATGTGTGTATGGGTGTGTTTATCGTATATTTTATTTTCCATTTTTTTATTAAAAAGGAAGCATACTATATACATTATATACACTGTATACAGTATATTACAGTTAGCTATATACTACATATGCTGTATATAGCATATATATTCATTAATAATAATAATCTTTCACAGAGATCTTTTTTATTCTTTTTGTTTGTTTCTTTTTGTTTGTTACTCCAATATATAGATATCATAATAAAGATTTGTGTTAAAAAATCCCAAAATGAAACCTGCAATCATGGAAATTGCACATTATAAAATTTGTTAAATATTAAAAACTTATGGAGGAAGCACATTGGGAAAGATTAGACAAAGTTAAAGTTGGTAGAAATAGTCATCATAAAAAAATAGCAAAATCTAAAACTTCACATGATAAAGTTTATCACTGACTAAAAAACAGTATGAGAATCAAATCTTGGCAAAGTTTAAATATCTTAAATTTGACCTGGGGAAACTGGGCTTGTTTGATGAGCTGTCAGAGAAGAATCACAATGGCAGAAGCTATAATTGGAAAAAGATGATGTTCTCAAGAAATCCAATAAAATAATCATAGCTTCAGAATAATATTTAAGTTTGAAAGAATCAATCTCAATAAAAGTAATTGCAGTTGCATTAAAGATAGAAATGAAAAAACATAACTGCGCTATATAGAAAATTGATCAAAGAATCAAATTGGCTTAATGGAATGAGTTCCAGAAAAAATTTTCTTGATGAAAATTGATCATGTTTGTATAATTCTCCTCAAAGTATTTTACATTGGATCAACATATCTACCGGATCATAAGGTGGAATCAAGACAAACTGTACAGATGGGTCCTGGGCTTCCTTCCTACACATTCTGCTCTTGATTGTTTCATCTTCTCTCTTTTGTTCACTTGTGCTCTTTGATGTGCCATTTCAGAGCCACTTAACAATGCATCAACTAGTCTTTTCTTTGAAGTATTTTTTTCTCCTTTCCACTTCTCAATGACCCAAAGCCTCTTTCCTCTTCAGGCCCTTGACTTCATAAGGGCTCTTTTCCCTCAGTTCCACTCCCACCGTGAGTCACTCATCATCTTCGCTGACGTTTGCATACTTCCAATATTCATTAGCGTGGTGAGGCGAGCACCCAGCCTTCCTTGCGAGTGCCCTCACCACCTTCTTTTGAAACCTATCCTAACCTTTCTGGCTCCCTGTCTCCTCTCATCTAAACTCTTGATCCCTTGCTGCACATTTGGTCCAGCTCTGGCTGAACCCAAACCCATTCTTGGTTGGGGGAATTCCCAGAGCTCTCAGTGAAGGGATTCAATGACTGAGCATCTCACCAATTCTGGAGCCAGTTCCACACTGGCACTGTGCTTTGGTGTGATAATCGCATTTAGGCTTGTGCCTTGATAAATGTCCCATCGTGTATCCTCATTCCAGACTCAGTATTTGTGTCTTCTTATTTTTTTGCCTGAGTTTCTGTTTTGATAGCCTGCTTGGCACTTCCCTTTTGCTATGACTGCTTGTCAGCCTTCTTACAGAGCTGGAGTCTTACCCTTGAACTCCAGCCTTAGGTCTGGGACTCCGTTTTCTGTTTCCAGAGCTACCATATGTCTACCAGCTGCCTGCCTGGCTAGACCTCTGAGTATTACCTGCTCCAGACCATCCAACTCCAGGCTCCTCCTGTCTACTGGACATATTCTCCATCTCATATTGAGCCTTCCAGGCTTTGACCATTGGACTAGACTCCTCCCTTTAGCCCCTGCAAGTTTCTTCAAATAGAGCATAGTTCAGGTTATTCCTTTTTCTATTCCTCAGCAATGGCACCACCCTCCAGCATCCAGCACCTGCTCAATTTTGGGAAGTAATTTCCATGTCAAAGTCTCAAATTAAGCCTTCATTTCAAATCCCCATCTTGACAAAACCTTTAACATATTTAAATACCTAGAGTGACATTTTATTATATCACTCTCCACTGTTTTTTGAGTTTATTTCTTAATCCTTAATCCTTTTGGGAGAGACTTTTTTGTCATTTTGACAAAAATGACAATGCTCTTAAGTATCCTTACAGTAACCAACAATTCACCTACTATCTACGGCTGTCCAAAAACTTTATATCATCACTGTTTCTAAAATAGAAAGGTTATTTTATTAAAAACTTGCTGGGTGCCTGGGCACCTGGGCACAAAGACAAATAAGAGGCACTCCTTGTCCTTAAGGAGCTCACACACTACACAATTACGACACAATATGATGAAAGTTCTACCAGATGGGATGTGCCCGGCTCTCTGAGAGCACGGAGGTGGGTTTGGCTTACCTGTTTTGCAGTAAGAGGATAAGGAGTTGCTTCACAGCTAATTCAAACTAGTTCCTAAAGAATGAGTAGGAGTTTGCCATAAAGGGGGGTGGCCACGATTTGCCTGGCAGAAGAAACAGGAAGTGGAAATGTACACAGGCATGTCAGAGCATGGCCCATTCCGTTGGAGGAAGCATGAATAATTCGGGTGGCTCCATTATAAGCGGTATTGAGGGGGGAGGGGCAGGAAATATGGCTGGAGAGACAGGTTGGGGACCTCTGGTGAAAGATTATCACATGCTATGCTAAAAAGTTGAGACCTGATTCTACTGGTGATAGGGGCCTCTCCCTGACAGTTGAGCAATTCCTCACCCGCCTTATGGAGTAATCTGGTCCTTCTTCACTGCCAAAAAATGTATTCACAGCATTTTAAGAAAACAGCAAGAATCTCATGCTCTGGAAGTTGCATGAGGCTGGTATGATTCTTTCAGAAGGCAGGTACCATTCTAAACAGCTCTACAACTACCTTTTCTCACATTTTACATACAAATCTCTTTCCTTATTTTGTGGACACCTTGGAGAAAGATACACTTAAAAGTATAGCTTAGATCTCTCTGATATTTATTAACATATACTTAAATTTTATGGTGAGCATAGAATTTTTTTAATGGAAAGAGTAACCTTTTAGTGTGTGAATGTGTGAGAGTGTGTATGTGTGTTTGTGTAAGGAGAGAGATTGATATATATTTACATAGAAAGAGAGAGAGAAAAAGAGAGAGAGACTGGAAGAGATTCTGATCTGGGAATGCACATTTTGTTTTTCACTATGTATGGCTTCTTCCCTGACTTACTGTAAGGATAAGCTCTAAAACTTTTTGGCAAAAGACTTACAACTTTAATTATATCATAGAGTTCTAGAAAAGGAATTATCTGCCAAGTAACCATGAAAATATTTTTAAAACTCTTTCATTTCACAAGTATTTTTCAACAGCTGTGCTCTAGAAAGCATCACACAAGTATTCCTGAGAACGTTTGATTTTCTGCCTTGTTTATACATGTGAATCTTAGCGAAATGCAGCCAGAGGTGTCACTGCTTTGTGCAACATTTATTCAGCAGTTACTGTACACCGGGCACTTGGCTAGCTGTGAGGGTGAGATTTACAAAGATAAAGGGCAATTCCTCCTTCTGCTGCCATCTTGATATCTATTAGTCACATCCTCCTCTGGTCTCCCAGCTTGGGGCTGCTCCACTCCTGTGGTCTTGACCTTGCATTTTCCCTCAGAGGACCATGTTCGGGACACTGCAGCCTGTTGTGAGGACCAACCCAGAGCAGGAAGTGCATGGGCACTTCTGTACCCCAGGGAGGCTGCAGCCAATGATAGAAGGAGAGGACTTGATCTGAAATTGCTTCCGTGCCTGGCTTCCCGTTCTCTTGCTTGTTTCTTCCACTCCCCTTCTAGTTTCTTGTGGGAGCACTGGGGGCAATTTACAACCTTAAGAAATAGCCATGTGTATCAATCAGGTTCTCTTGAGAAACAGAATCAATAGGACATAGATAGACAGGAAAACAGATATGGGTATATGTGTGCATGTGGCTGTGTACACCGTCGATTCATGCTATGCACAATTCATGGTAGTTATATTCTATTATGTTGCTGCAAACACTAAATTAGCAAATACTGAATCATTTTCCTATGATAATAGGAAATACAATAGGAAGTATAGGGTTGGATTTCTGGAGTCTCTGATCACAACATTTTCATCAATTGTTCAAGACATAACCTTGTTTTATGCATGCTGATGCTTAAAGACACCTTTCTTAACACAGTAACACACTGTATAATGACATTTTGGCCAAGGATAGACTGCGTGTATGACAGTAATCATGTAATATTTCAATGGAGCATATATAGAAATCTGATATATAGCTCTTGATATTGGCATTGCAGATCAAGTAGCAGAAGTGATTAATATTCAGTAATGGTGCTGGGACATTTGATTTTCTATATGAAAAAGTATGTATAAATAAAAATATATATACCATCCAAGTTTCTGTAAGTACACTCCATGATATTTGTATAATAAAATTATCTAATGATGCATTTCTCAGAACATACCCCAGTCATTAAGCAACACATGACTGTATATATTTTTGATTCATTAACATGGATATGTAACTCATGCCTGGATGAACCTTATCTAACACATGTATTTTGCCAGGAAAGTATGTCACAGCCTTCTTGTACTTAGAATATTAGACAGCACTGAGGAGCCATTTTAAACAGCAAGATCAACAAAAAGCATAAAAATGCAAAAACCATGGCACTAAATACACTACGGAAAGAATACTTGTTTACGTTATAACTGTTGAAACCACAAGGCAAAGCATTGCCTGTTTGACCTCAGATGGGAACATACCTGTTGGGCGGCAACTCAAAATTTTCACTCCTCTGTGCATGTCCATGAGCAACTGCAAAAGTGCCATGAGTATTGATTTGGGGGTTACAAATAAATTTTAGCAAGTAGGAAAATTAGCAAATATGGAATTCGTGAACAATGAGGATCAGCTATATGTGAATAAGTATGTTATATATATGTATGTCATACATGTTATATATTGCACATATATATACATATTCCAATGTATATGTATATAAATATACATATGTTACATATTCTATATACAAACATATACACATATGTATATTACAGATACATATGTATGTTATATGCACATATATTGCAATATATACTTATTATAAATATATATACATTACATACATATATACAGGCTGGAAACTCAGGCAGGAGTTAATACTGTAGTCTTGAGGCAGAATTTCTTCTCCAGGAATCCCTCACCTCTGGGAAGGCCTTCAAGTGATTGGACGAGGCCCACGCACACTGTTGAAGGTAATCTATACTCAGAGTCAGCTGTAGGTGTTATTCACATTTACAAGACACCTTCACAGCAACACCTAGATTAGTATTTGATTAAATTGCTGGGGCCTAGCCAAATGGACACAAAAACTAAGCCTCATGCCATGCAAACAACTTTAATCTAAAGTTGATTTCTCCATTCTTAATGTATCTTTTGGCTACTTGGCCAAGTATCTCCACTGGCTGCTTCCCTGCAGAGTCTCTATTTTGCCTCCTCCTCAAGACCTTTCACCTTCCTTTCCCGGAAGAGCAGGATAACCATCATTTTGCTTCTTGGGCTTATGCCTCCAGGGCACCACATTCCATCTCAAGGAGTTTAGCCAAGTGTTTTCTCATATAGCTATAAAAATTAATTCAGTTTTAATCTTTTTTTTTATCTCGATGGGGGTCAGAAATAAAAGGTTCATGATGATTTGAGCTAACTCTTGGAGAATGAATGGGATTGAGGTAGGCTAAGAGAGACCAGGTGTGATCCAGGGGGAGGGATAAACACCAACCAAAGCACAGGATCAGGTAAGTGCAGAGCACAATCCTGGAAGGGAAATCACTGTAAAATGGCTGGACATTAAAATTCATGTCTCTGAACTGTGAAAGATCAAGATGAAAAGGTGGGCATGAACTATATTACAGATTACTGAAACGATGAGTGAAGAGGAGTTGATTGTAGGAACATGGCTTAGGTATTATGGTTTTTTTTTTTTGAGACAGGGTCTCACTCTGTCACCCAGGCTAGAGTGCAGCAGTCTGATCATTGCTCACTGTAACCTCAAACTCTTGGGCTCAAGAGATTCGCCCACCTCAGCCTCCAGAGTAGCTGGAACTACAGGTGTGGCCTCCACTCCTGGCTAATTTTTCTATTTTTTGTAGAGATGGGGTCTCGTTATGTTGCCTAGGCTGGTCTTGAACTCCAGGCCTCAAGTCATCCTCCTGCCTCGGCCTCCTGAAATGCTGGGATTACAGGCATGAGCCACTGCACTAGTCAGCATGGTGTGTTTTTTTTTTTTTTGCTGTTGTTGTTTTCTTTTTTTTTTTTATTTCAGCATATTATGGGGGTGGCATCGTGCTTTTTATTTTCATGTTCACCTCCATACCACAACCAAGCCCCGCTCTCCTCCCCAAAGAACTTCTTGGTTGTTCAGCCTGAGCTTCAGTTAAAGGCTTAGAACGCAGGCTGTTGCTATGAGTGCTGAGCTAAAGGTCTAGGGACTCTGGGTATAAAGGAAAGGAGAGAAAATAAAATTGAAAGGAGGACTTTGGGCAAAACACTTAGTAAGTCATTAAAGAGTGTAATATTCACCCCACTTTTTACTTGTCACTTGAGTGAAAAACCAGGAGAAACTCTTATGAGGCAGTACCACCTGCAAACACGGCTGTTAGCAGAAGCTGCAGCAACCTGAAAGGAGAGCATTTGAAAATGTAAAATACAGCCGCCTCTTCTCCATTCTGGAGAGTGACCCCAGAGAGAGTTGAGTGCATCCTCTCTTCTACTCTCTAGCCTATGGAATGCAGAAATCACAAAGCACTGACTGAAAATGGCTGTTTCCTTTGTTCTCCCTCTGTAGAGCTAAGGGACTTTGGGAGGTATTTACAGGCAGTTCAAGTGCAATGGATGTCGAGTAGTTCTCACTTTCCAGAAAAAAAAAAAAAAAAAAAACTTAAATAAGTTGCTTCCAGGTGCATCCCAAATAGCATGTTGATTGACTCCGCTCAAAAAGAAATTAGGGATGTAAATGTGTTTGAGAAAATTATTACCCAAATCACAACATCCTCTTCAGACAGTTGTATGATTGAATACTGAAAAGAACATTTAAAATCTTCCAGCAAAAGCCTTTGCCAAAGTATTAAATGATAAACTGGTATGAATTCTCTTCTTGCCCTCTGAGAAAAAGATCTTCTTTGCCTTTGATATTAATTCACATTTGTTTGCCTGTATAATTCAGACACATTTATAGGTGGCCTTCTGTCAAAATGTCATGAGATTTCATATTTAGAATTAGGAATACTTGGAGTGATGTAGTGAGTATTAAAATTATTGGCATAGACAACTGTCACTAGTGTCTTAAAGCAAATGGGGTGCAGAAAATGTATCCCGAAGGTGAACGAGCTGAACCTGAAATGATAATAACAACAATATTTTTCATTTATATATTAGTTAATCTCAAAAAAATTTCTTTGAAGATATAAAAAAAGACTTTATTGTTTATGGAGGCCTAATAAACACCTGAAGTTTCTTTTGATCCAAGATTTCTTCTTATTAATTGATCAATTTGTTTATTTTATAAATAAAGGTTAGTTAGTGTTACACCTTAGAGATGTGGCAGTGAACAAGATAGACAAGGTTGCTGTTTCTGGGGAGCTTGTGTTCTAATGTGGGGAGACAAACAAGATAAATTGAACAAATATACAAGAACATCTTAAAGCCTGAGTTAATCCACCATTGGTGATTAATTTCATCAACAGCATCCATCATTCTAAATTATTGTTTATTCAACGGAGTTTCAGCAGTAATTTTCTAACATGCATGTGTGGAGTTACGAGCAAGGAGAAAATAAAGTAGAACATGGAGGAATTTTTCCTGAGGTTGATCTTTATAAGTACCTAACAGGATGGACTTTCCTATGTTCAATCAAGTATAGATAATAGATAATTCTGGAAAAATAATGTCGTTATTTCACTATTAACATGACTGGTCCTTTTATAATGCATTGTTCTTGCAGATTTCCAGGGACCAAGGAGTATGTATAAAAGCCCATAAACAAAAAAATGTTTGTATTGATCAGTAATGCATTCATTTGGCCAAGGAATCAAAATTATATATTGCAAACCTTTCTAAACCTATATCCTGTAATTTTCAGCACTCAACCAAGTAATCAATAATTAGTTCTTAGTTGGACTGAGTCTCTCTCTCTCTCACCTTGAATAGCTCAATGGTCTCTCAAAAATGACAAGTTTTGTAGAAGGGCTTCACGATGGCTGACTAGAGGCATTTGGCAGTTGCCTCCTCCATAAAGAAGAACCAAAATACCAAGTAGATAATCACACTTTGAATAGATCTTCTAAGAGAGAACACTGGAATTCAACAGAGAAGTGACAGGAAAGACCTGAAAGGAAGGAGCGGGAAGTGAGGCAGACTGCTTGGTGGGATTGGCTGGGATCCCAGAAAGGCTCCTCAATGCAGAGAAAGGTAGGTCAGAAAGCCCTAGGGGTCCACATTCCCACCTTGGACTCCTACAATCCTAGCCATAGGAAAGCCCCTTGACCAAAGCAGACCCTGAGACTAACATAGGGAGCTGCCTGGAGACTGTGTGATGGCATTCATTGCTCCAGAGAGGGAGTTCACACTGGGTCCCATACCCCTCGCCCCCTGTCCTAAGCAGCTAGAACGTGGTGCCATTTTGAGAGCCCAGCCCCCACCAGACTGCATCCTGTCCTGGAGATCCATACCCTATAGATGTGCCTATGTATAGATGTGTCTATACATCTCTGGAGCCCCACTGACATCCCCTGCCCATAACCACAGCCACTGCTGGCTGCTACCACCTGGGCTGAAGTGCTAGCCACTGTCAGTGACTCTCCCCCACCAACAGTGAGTCTGCTGTACATTCTTATGTGCCCTGAGACAAGGTAAGCCAGCCCACAACCACTACCTGGGGTCAAAGTGTGCGCTCCCCAGCCACCTTGCTAACCTCCACTGCCGCTGAAAGCAACCCTGCCCTCCCCTACAGCAGGGCTGCAGCACAGCTGCTGCTATCCCCACCCCCAGCACTCCACTGGGGGCCTGGAGTTCACCCTGTCCCTACCCATCACAGCAGTGCTATGCCCATACACACACCCAGGGTCCTAAGGACAGGTCCACTAAGCCAGGCTTTGCCTCCACCAGCAAACTTTTTGGGGTCCTAGTGATGCTCTGCCCCATCCACCACCATCGGCACCAGAGTATTCTTCCTGGGTGCCTGAGGATTGGCCTGTCACAGCCACTGCCAACACCAACACACACCAGAGCCAGAGGGTTGTCCCACCACTGCTACTGCCATTACACATTCCACATTGATGACCTAGGGGCCTGAGGACCCATCCACATACCTGGCCCATGTTGCCACTGCTAGTACCCAAGCAAGCTGCCTGGAGGCACCAGGACCCACTAACATTGGTGTCAGTGTATGCTTCCCTTGAGTCCAAGGACAGGTATATTCAGCCAGCCACTGCCCCCACAGGGGCCTGAAAACTGGCCCACCTGACATCTCCATCCCCAATGAACCTTCACCACAGCCTCCACTAACAACCACACCCTAAGCCACTAAAGAAATCACAGACACCATTGATGCTGTTTATAGCCAAAGAAATTATGTGGAGACTGCACCACTATATGCACCCAGAATCAAAACCAAAGTGCCCTACCCAACCATAGATATATCTTCAGGAAAATGTTCTCTCCTATGTAAGCGAATCCAAAAGATTGGAAAAAGGCACCATTACACCAGAATGTAAAAAAACAAGGATATATGATACCTCCAAAGAAATACAATAATTTTCTAGCAACAGATTCCAATCAAAAATACATTTATAGAATGCCAGAAAAAGAATACAAAATATTGATATTAAAGAAGCTCAGTGAGATATAAAAGAACACGGATAAACAATACAAATAAATCAGAAAATCAATTCAGAATAGGAATGAGAAATTTACAAAAGAGATAGATATCATAAAAAAATCAGACGGAAATCTTGAAACTGATGACTTCATTGAATGAAATAAAAAGAATACATTCAAGAATGTCAACAATAGACTATATAAAACATAAGAAAGTATTTCATAACTTGAAGGTAGGTTTTTAAAAATAACCCAGTCAGATCAAATAAATAAATAAATAAAAAGAAGAAGAAAGAAAAGAATAAACAAAGCCCATATGACATGTGACATATAGGACACTATACAGTGACCAACTATTTGAATTCTAAGTTTCCCAGAAGGTATAGAGAAAAGCAAAGTAATAGAAACTCTATCTAGCAAAATAATAGCTGAAAATTTCCTACATCTACTAAGAGATTTAAATATCTGGATACAGAAAGCTCAGAGATCTTCAAATAGATACAATTCAAAAAGGCCTTCTCCACAGCACATTATAGTCAAACTGTCAAAAGTCAAAAACAAAGAGAGAATTCTGTAAACAGCAAGAGAAATGTGTCTAGCCACTTAAAAGGGAATCCCATCAGACTAACGGTGGATTTTGCAGCAGAAACTTATATCAGAAAAAATAGACTTCAAATCAAAACCAGTAAAGAAAACAAGAAGGTCATTCTACAATGATAAAGTGATCAATTTAGCAAGACGATATAAAAATTCTACATACATATGCACCCAACACTGGAACACCCAGATATATAAAGAAAATATTATTAGATCTAAAAGAAGAGATAGACTCCAGTACAATAGTAGTGGGGGACTTCAACACCCACTCTCCACACTAGGCAGTTCATCTAGACAGAAAATTAACAAAGAAACATTGGAGCTAAATTGAACTTTAGGCCAAATGAATCTGAAACATTTATAGAACATTTTATTCAACAGCTGTAGAATATACAGCTTTTTTTTTTTTTTTGAGACATAGTTTCACTCTGTTGCCCAGGCTAGAGTGCCGTGGAGTCAGCCTAGCTCACAGCAACCTCAAACTCCTGGGCTCAAGCGATCCTCCTGCCTCAGCCTCCCAAGTAGCTGGGACTACAGGCATGCGCCACCATGCCTGGCTACTTTTTTCTATATGTATTTTTAGTTGTCCAGCTAATTTATTTCTATTTTTAATAGAGACAGGGTCTCGCTCTTACGAGGTCTTGAACTCCTGAGCTCAAACTATCTGCCTGCCTCAGCCTCCCAGAGTTCTAGGATTACAGGTGTGAGCCACCATACCTGGCAAATATACATTCTTTTTATCAGTACATGAAACTTTCTCCAGAGTAGACCATATATTAGATTATAAAACAAGTCTCAACAAATTTTAAAAAATCAAAACTATATCAAGTATCCTCTCAGAATATCATGGAATAAAACTAGAAGCCAATATCAAGAGGAGCGTGGGAAACTACAAATACATGGAAATTAAGAAACATATTTCTGAACAACTATTGGGTCAATGAAAAAATTAAGATGGAAATCAAAAAATTTTTGAAACAAATGAAAATGGAAACACAGCATACACAAACCTATGGGATATAGCAAAAGCAGGGCTAAGAGGGAATTTTATAGCAATAAATGCCTATTTAAAAAAGTAGAAGGATTTCAGATGAACAATCTAATGATTCATCTCAAGGTACTTGTAAAGCAAGAACAAACAAAATCTAAAATTAGTGGCTGGAAAGAAATATTAATAAATATCAGAGCAGAATTAAATGAAGCAGAGACTTAAAAAAATGATACAAAGGATCAATGAAACAAAAAGTTGATTTTTGAAAAGACAAATAAAATCAATAAACCACTAGCTAGAAACCAAGAAAAAAGAAAGAAGTCCCAAATAAGCAAAATCAGAAACAAAAAAGGATACATTACAACTGATATCACATAAAAACAAAAGATCATCAGAGGCTACTATGAACAGCCATGTGCTGTTCATAAAACCTAGAGGAAACGGATAAATTCCTAGACACATACAGCATTCTAAGATCGAATCAGAAAGAAACAGAAAATTTGAACAGACTAATAACAAGTAATGAGATTGAATCAGGAATAAAAAGAACAAAGAAAACCCCAGGACCAGATGGCTTCAATGCCAAATGCTACCAAAGGTATGAAGAAGAACTAATACCAAATCTCCTCAAACTATTCCAATAAACTGAAGATAAAGGAATTCTCCCTAACTCATTCTATGATGCCAGGAACACCCTGACACTAAAATCAGATAAGGAAACAACAATACAAAAAGATAACTATAGGCTAATATCCCTAATGAACACAGAGCCTAAAATCCTACCAGCAAACCAAATCTAACAACACATCAGAAAGATAATATACTGTAATAAAGTTGGATTTATCCCAGGGATGTAAGGATGAGTCAACATGCATAAATAAATAAATATCATATATCACATCAACAGAATAAAGGTCAAAAATCATATGAGTAATCTCAATAGACATAGAAAAAACATTTGATAAAATTCAACATCCCTTCATGATGAAAACTCTTAACAAACTAGGCATAGAAGGAACATACGTCAACATATTAAAGGCCATATATGATAAACCCACAGCTAACATCATGCTGAATGGGGAAAAGTTGAAAGCCTTTCGCTAAGAACCAGAACAGGACAACGATGCCCACTTTCACCACCCCTATTCAATATAGTACTGGAAATCCTACCCAGAGGAATAAGGCAAGAGAAAAAAAATAAAAGGCATTCAAATTGGAAAAGAAGAATTCAAATTGTCCCTCTTGCAGATGACATGATCTTATATTTAGAAAAATCAAGACTCCACCAAAAAACTCTTAGAACTGATAAACAAATTCAGTAAAGTTACAGGATACAAAATCAACATACAAAAATCCGTAGTATTTCGATACACCCATAATGAACTAGCTGAAAATTAAATCAAGAAGACAATCTCTTTTACAATAGTTACACACACACAAAAAATACCTAGGAATAAATGTAACCAAGGAAGTGAAAAATCTCTTTAAGGAAAACTACAAAACATTGATTAAAGATATTGAGGAGGGCACAAACAGATGGGAAGACATTCATGCTCATGGATCAGAAGAATTAATATTATTAAAGTGATCATAGTATGAAAAGCAATCTATAGATTCAATGCAATCCTTATCAAAATGCCAATGTCATTTTTCACAGAAATAGAAAAAACATCCTAAAATTTGCATGGAACCAAAAAAGAGCCTGAGTAGTCAAAGTAATCCTAGGCAAAAAGAACAAAGCTAAAGACATCATACTATCTAACTTCAAAAATAAATTACAAGTCTGTAGTGACCAAAACATCATGGTACTGGTATAAAAATAGACATATAGACAAATGAAACAGAATAGAGAACCCAGAAATTAATCCACGTATTTATAGTCAACTGATTTTTGACAAAGGTGCCAAAAACATATGTTGCAGAAAGGACACCCTCTTCAATAAATGGTGCTAGGAAAACTGGATATTCATGTGCAGAAGAATGAAACTTGACCCCTATTTCTCACCATATACCAAGATGGATTAAAGACTTAAATATAGGACCTGAAACCTTAAAACTATAATACATACTAACAGATAACATAGGGAAACACTTCAGGACATTGATCTAGGCAAAGATTTTATGGCTAAGACCTCAAAAACACAGGCAACAAAACAAAAAATAGACAAATGGGAAAATATTAAACTAAAAAGCTTCTGCACAGCAAAGGAAACCATCAACAGAATGAAAAAACAACCTGTGGAATAGGAGAAAATATTTGTAAGCTATGCAACTGACGGGGGACTAATATCTGCAATCTACAAGGAACTCAAACAACTCAACAATAAGAAAATAAATAATCCTATCAAAAAGTGGCAAAGGACATGAATAGACATTTCTCAAAAGAAGACATATAAATGGCCAACAGGTATATGAAAAATGCTCAGCATCACTAATCATCATGGAAATGCAAATTGAAACCACAATGAGATATCATCTTGCTCCAGTTAGAGTGGCTATTACTAAAAAGACAAAAAAATATAAAGATGCTGATGAGGATGAAGTGAAAAGGGAACTATTATACACTGTTGGTGGGAATGTGAATTAGTATATTCACTATGGAAAATAGTATAGAGATTTCTCAAAAAACTAAAAATAGAATTACCATATTATCCAGCAGTCTCACTACTGGGTTTTTATCTGAAGGAAAAGAAATAAATATAGCAAAGGGATACCTGCACTCCATGCCTATTTAAGCATTATGCGCAATACCAAAAATACGGAATCAACCCAAGTGTCTATCAACAAGTAAATGGATAAAGAAAATGTGTAATATACACACAATGAAATACTATTCAGCCATTAAAAAGAACGAAATCATATCATTTGAAGCAACATGGATGGAACTGGAGATCATTATGTTAAGTGAAATAAGTCAGACATAAAAAGACAAATAACACACATTCTCACTCATATGTGAGAGCTAAAAAAGTTGATCTCACAGAGGTAGAGAGTAGAATGATAGATACCAGAGACTGGGAAGGGTGGGTTTGTATGTGGGAGCGGGTACAAAGAGAGGTTGGTTAATGGCTACAATATACAGTTAGTTAGAGTGAATACATTCCAATGTTCGACAGCAGAGTAGAATGACTATAGTTAACAATTGTATTGCATATTTCAAAATAACTAGAAAGGGGACTTAAAATGTTCCCAACACATAGAAATGATAAATACTCAAGGTGATGTATATCCTAAATACCCTGACTTCATCATCATACAGCCTGTGCATGTAACAAAATATCACATATACCCCATAAATCTGCAAAATATTATGTATCAAGAAAAAATAAAAAGAATGACAAGTTGAAGGCAAGAGGGTCAGTATCTATAAGCCTTAACCCCTTACCCCATCTGTTGGGTCCTTGTGTGCCCGCTTTCCAGGGGCAGTTGTCTTTTTCTTTTCTCTTTTTGGTAAAGGAATGAATAAACGCATACTAAGAATTTAGATTTGGTTGCACAATTAATTGAACAGCTTGCTGTTAGAGGGCAAACCTTTTCACAAGCAAACCAAGCAGCAAACAAGAGCCTGCTATATGTTCCTATATGCAAATATGACACAGAGCCCATGCCTCTGGTCTCCTTGGTGCTAATGTAACTTTCTAGTTACCAGAGCTGGGAGAAAGAGATTCAACTTGTCTGAGAACTAATAATGGATTTTTTTTTGCACTTGGATGAGTTCTGAAAATTACAAAATTATAATTATTAGTAACAGAATACTGTTTAGAAAGAATTGCATTTTACTACTTTAATAAAATTCCCAAATATACATCTTTTCCCCCATTGTGCCACAGAGTGTTTAAATTGTACATTTATGTTCTTGCTTTTCAGAAAAAGCAGTAAATCGTACTTGTGTTGAAAAAAACAAAAACACTGAACTGGAGGAAGAAGACCAGATTTTACAATTTAATGACTCCAACTTTGGGCCAGCCACCGCAGCTCTAGGCCACAGTTTTTCTCATCTACAAAGTAAGAGGAATTCTTAGGTGATCTCTAAGCTGCCTCTAATCCTTCTTAATTCTTCACTCACTCAAGTAACTGGTCAATTTTAATCAGGGCAGGCTATGCTGGACTCTCAGCTTCTGTCCCCATCTGAAATCCACTTCCTTTTTGTCCCCTCATTAGGTATACCCGCTGGACTCCAGTAAATTGTAGAACCATTCATAGAGGTGAGAGGGGAGGACATTTTTAAATTAATTATTTTGTCTATTTCTGTTAATAAATTGTGTTTGTATAATTTTTTATTCAGAATTGTTTTTTATGGAATTATTGTGTGGAATGTTGGAGAAAATGCAAAGTTTATTTAAAATCA
Source organism: Indri indri (assembly GCA_004363605.1). NCBI lineage: Eukaryota > Metazoa > Chordata > Mammalia > Primates > Indriidae > Indri > Indri indri. Next base: position 4,198 of record RJWJ010007752.1, on the reverse strand, counting down.
ATCCCACACAAATTTTCTTTTGCTCACTGGCTCCACAGATTTGTTACATGAAAAATTCTTCCCCTGCCTGCATTCCAGAGAGAGAAAGTAATGAAAAATTCTGAAATGATTTTTTTATTTTATTTTTTTATAAATTGGAGATGATTCTTAAATACAGAAATGCTTCTGTTTTTGCAGAGATTCTGTGTCCTGCATTGAAGTCTGTCTTACAGAGGATTCACTTCTGATGATCCTTTCCCTGTGCCCAGCCTGGTACCATATTTCTTCGATCTGCTCATCCTTGGATCATAACCACTTCTCTTATCTTTACACATAAATTCAGACTGCTAGAGGAGTTAGCTCATCTGCATTTTAAACAAATCTTTTGGTGGAGCTATACTTTTTTTTTCAAATTTTGTTTTTGATTTGACTTTTTTGTTGTACAGTTATATAAGTTTTGACAAATACATAGTCATATAGCCAGCACCACAATCAGGATATATAGTGGTGCTCTTATACTAAAAATTTCCTTGAACTGCCCTTCGTATTCAAATCCTGCCCCCGCCATCCCACCCCCCCTCCCCCCGGCTCTAACTTTTATCACCTACTAATTTGTTTCCTGATCCTAAACTTTTATGTTTTTCAGAATGTCATATACTTGGAATTATATAGTATTAATCTTTTGAGTCTGGGTTCTTTTACTTTGCATAATGTATTCAAGATTCGTTTATGTTGGTGCATGTGTCAATAGTTTGTTTCTTCTTATGGCTGAGTAGTAGTCTACCATATGGATGTACCACAGTTTTATTCACTTGCTGAAGGACATTTAGGTTGTTTCCAGTTTTTGGTGATTATGAATAATGCTGCTCTAAACATTCATGTACAGATTTTTGTGTAGATATATGTTTTCATTTTTCTTAGGTAAATACGTAGGAGAGGAATTTCTAGGTCATGTAAGTATATGTTCAATTTTCTTATAAACTACCAAACCGTTTTGGTACAGAGTGGCTATACTACTTCGCGTATCTACTATTTGATGCATGAGAGTTGCAGAAACTCCTCTGTTAATGCTTGGTATAGCAGGGGGTGGGGGGAGGGCTGTTTGTTTTGTTTTGTTTTGTTTTTAGCCATGCTAATAATTATGTAGTGAGATGCACCCTTTTTATTAACTTCAGGAACATATTTCACATAATGAAATGAAATACTCAACATTACAGTCTAATGTATTTGCATCTGTATTAAATTAACAATATCTGGAGCAATCCCAACGCCCCAAGGGCCATGAGTAGGCATTTGACTTACATTTGCTTGGCCAAGAAGATGCATAAAAGAGATGTATCTCAGGAAAAGACAGGCCCCTGCAATGATAAACTAGATATCTTGAGCCACACAAAGCAAATACATAGTTCTAGACTTGCTCTCCTGTTCCTGTTAACTACTATCAAGAATTCAGAAATAATGAAGACTCCTCAGATGACACCAATATGCAAGTAGGGAATATGTACAATAATAAGAAAGAAATATTTGCTTTACGGAACAAGTTAAAATGTAGGACTGCCAATATCTTTAGTCCTATTTTTAAGAATTAGACCTGAATCCTTTCTTGGAATTGTCTTCTCTCCTGCTATCTGAATGCATGGAACTCCTGGTCTTTTAAGTGGGTTGAGTTTCAGACTTAGGGTGGCCCAGCCACATACTAGAATAGCTGATGACCACACCATGACTTTTGTCCTCAGGGCATCTCAAAATCTTTCTGACGTCCTCAATGACTAGACTAGTTTGGCACTCATGGTTTTCCCTGTCTTGAAGCTGCTTAGAACCTGGTATATCTGAGTTACATCTTAAGTGGGGGTTAAGTTCTCAAGTCAGTGGGAAAGGTAAAATTACTTATAGTCAAAGTTACTCTCAAAATTCTTTCAGGATGATGCCAAGCTGGAGGCCACCACCCCATCTCAAAGCTGAATCCACCTCTGCCAGTTTTTCCTCCAGCTGGAACAGGTGCCTTTTTCTTCAGTCGAGCACCAGATGAAGGAGTTGGCTTATGGGTGTGGAGGGGCCATGTGGTAAGAAAACTGGCTTTGGAAATTGAGTACCACAGTTCTATTTAGTGCATGTGATTCTCATAGCAGGAAAGGCACGCGGGGAGTGAGATAAACTGAGAGATCAGGCTCGTGTTTCCCACTCCGACTCATCTTGGGCCTCTACGCAGCATATGGAGAGGGATGGCAGCTGGAATTTCTGGCAACTTATTCACTGTAATTTTTCTGTCTTTCTTGCAACCCTTCCCTTACCTTCCAAAAGTATATCATATTTTCACAAGAAAAATGTCGCACATGTTCGTAATGGTACTTTTCTGTAATGGCAGTGTAGAAGCTGGCTACTGTCTTCTTTTCCATTTCTTCATGAGTTGAAGAAAAGTTGATGGATTTTACATATGCTCTTGATGTCTAGTGGCAAACTTGGCCAGCCCTGCTCCTGCCCCGGGCAGTGCCTCCTGCAAGTGGCACAGTTGAGGAGCCTGCCCACAGAGCAGCCATACTCGACCCTGTTCTTGCTGGAGTGAGAGACATTCTTTTCAGCTGCTTCTAGCCCAAAGCCTTAGAGTACCCCTCCTGAGGTCTATAAATGCTCAGGAAGATTATAGAGCTGGGGTCATTAAAATCTGGCTGTACAGCAATGGTGGTAACAGAATATCATGTGTTATTACTTCCATTTTCATTTTGTGAAATGCCTGTGGCATTACTCATTGGAGATTCATTAAACATTTCGGACATGTTTTTTCCTTGTTTATTTGGGAAAGGCAGTGTGGCACAACAGAAATATTATGAATCAGACACACTTATATTCAAATATCAGCTAGTTGTGTGATCTTGAGCAAACTATTTAATTTTCTGAGCATCAATTCCTTATTCTCAGAATAAGAGAATATTCTATATAGCCAAGGCAGTGGATAATAATGCTGCCTTGTGGAATTATTGTAACAGTTTAGGATGAGGCCATTAAACATTAAATTTGTTGAATTTCTTTTGTTTAGATTTCAAACAACCTTCTAATTATGTTAACTGTAGTTTCTTAGGTAGGATTTGTTTATTAAGCACATTTATGGGTCTTCTCTAGATTTTGTGGTGACCACATGGCCTTCTGGATCTTATCAGTCATTCCTCAGTGTAAACCAATAATTCTCACTTACCTAACAATGTTGCTTTACCGTAGAAAGAGAACACAGCATCTACGTGGACATGGGCATGCCATCTGTGAGTGCAGTGAGGTCTCATTCTAAATTAACATACCTGATCTCATAAGTGTCATTAAAGTGAGTTTCACTGCTTCACCCAAAGACAGACCTGCTTTTTATGGGAAGGTGAAATTAACTTTTGGGGCCTGCAAGGTAGAGGACTTGCAGCTGAAGGCTATAAATTTAGCAAGGTAAGGAATGTCACCCAGGGAGACCTGGACAGAACGAGTAACCTCTTTCCAGACTATTCTATTTCTGCATACCCATTAAAATTTAAATGTAATCATTATTAAAGTAATGACTGGACATAATTTAAAAATAAAAAATAGTGTTTGACTTATAATGAAAAATCTTCAGTTCCTGCTACTTGGAGGGCAAACACTTCAATTCTTTAAGCTATTTCTTCTGGTATTCACCTCTGTATTTCTAAATTACATGCCTCTGGTGTTGATTTCCTGATTTTTAAAGTTTTAGACATTTTCTGTTTACTTCATACTAGGGAAGAGGATTTTGCTAGCCTACCCACAACAACTGATACACATCCATGCTGCTAACACACAGCATACATACACACATGCAAAACCCCTTTATATAGTTACATCACAATTTTTGTTTAGAACAATTGGATCTTATGATGTTTATGTAAACATTGTTCATAGCTGAGATAGTATTAGTGAGCATTATAATTACACACCTTTTCTTGAACAATTTTTGCTTTTTTCTAAAATTTATATTGATGAAGGGATCAGCTACCCCGTAAGATCACTCATATGATATATGAGTGTTCAAATGATACACCCTAAATATTCTAGTGGACAAACTCTGGGGTCCTTTTAAAATGTTTGCTATCTGCACTGCTTTCAAATGACCATTTGGAATTTAGCTTAGCACCTATAAGGTCTGCACTCCGTGGTCTCCTTGCTCAACCTAGAGATCCTGCTGACTATAGGACAATTCTTGGAAGAGACCTCAGCTTGTATCTGC
>RJWJ010007751.1:0-56192 GCA_004363605.1 Indri indri | reverse complement strand
AAACAGGCCCACGCCATCCAGCAGGAGAAATAAGGTTTGGAATGAACAGAGCCATGAACTCACGGTCTGCAGGAAATTCTTTCAAACATCAGATGTGTACAATTAAAAGTGGAAAATTTGTGTTTCCTCAATGTGGAACCCAAATTGAAGGATTTGGTCAGGATTTGTACTGGATAATGCAGCATATGCAATGATAAGTACATCACACGTTTTGTTCTTAATGAGAATTTCACAAAATAGAAAGGATAAAAATTCCTGTAGTTTTAGAGCTACTTTTAGTTTTAGTATTATGGTGCTATAAATAGGGAGGAAGTACATTTTAACCGTTCATATTTGAAAGAGGACTTTACAAATTAGACAATAGTCCTAAAAATTTACATGGTATTGCCAATAATGGTTGGGTAGATGAAACAAACTTTTCTACATTATAAAAGCCACATTTTGATCCATCATGCTAGAAGAAATAACTAAATTATCCATCTTATCTCTCTATAGAAAATATTACAAAATCATTGTTTTACAAAGAGTTGTTCAGAAAGTATACAGACAAAAAATTGGGAAGAAAGAAAGCATCATAGTGTGGTGTTGGGCATTAATAAGAGTGTGTTACTTTTTAGAATCCTGTAATGTTTGTGGTGTTTGACAGCTTTCCTCAATTTGTGATTTATTGTGATTTCTGTTCTTGTTCTTAAAAATTTCACATTTATAGTCAATTTTGTTTCTGTAACTTTGGATTATTTTTCTTAAAGAAGACATCGAGATTGTCTGAGCTACAGTCCCTACAAAACCTGGACCTGCCTCTGTCTAAATGCATCGTGTTTTGTCGCCAATGAGTCACCTTCACGCAAAACCCATACTCTTTTCAGTGCTTCTCTGGCATCTGAGTCTCTGTGCTGAGAACGTTGTCCTGCACCATGAAACCTTCCAAGAACCTGCATTCCTCCCTCCTCTCTCAAGTCCACATTTAAGCGGCCACTGGTGTCTCCTGCGTCCACAGCCTCTGCCCTCACAGCGGCACCCACTCCCCTGGAATTACTGCTGTTTGCTTTGCTTTTACAGCTCCCCGCGGGAGGCTAAATGGCCCTCAAAAATATTTAGGCCCTAATCCCTGGAACCTGTGAACACTACCGTCTTAGTCAGTTCAAGCTGCTATGACAAAGTACCACAGACTGGGTGCTCATGAACAAGAGAAATTTATTTCTTACAGCTCCAGAGGCTGGAAGCCTGAGATCGAGGTGCCAGCATGGCCAGGTTCCAGGGAGGGCCCTCTTCCAAGCTGCAGACTGCTGACTTCTCATTGTATTCTCACATGGTAGAAAAAGACTTAAAAGTCTTTCTGGGGGCCCTTTTAAAAGGGCACAAATCTCATTCATGTGGGCTTAACCCTCACAAACTGATTACATCCCAAAGGCCCCTCTTCCTCCTACCGTCGCACCAGGGGTTAGGACTTCAACATATGAATTTGGGTAGTGATGTCAGCAAGATGGCAAACTAGGAGATTCCAGCCCTCACCTGCACACACAAAAAAATGATAAAGTCAACTTTGCATGGACAAAGACAGCTCTGGGAGAACCCCAGAGTGTAAGTAGGGGGCTAGAGTGATCCAGGGGAGTGCAGAGACTGGGGATGAATGTATAGAAAGGCACATTCTGCCTCATCACCCCATTGCCCAGGCTGGCACAGTGCCACAAGGAGTCCTCTCCGCTCTGAGTTCCCCCAACAGGGGCAGAGGGAGAATGGAGAACCTCAGTAATCTTTGCCACTGGGGACCCCAGCAGCCCTAGCTACCACTGCAGAGGACTCCTGTGATCTTGGTGATGCAGACTCCAGCAGCCAGAGCTGCCCAGAGCCAGAGCCTCTGCATCCCCCGGAGCTGGAGCCACCCAGTGCTGCACTGAGCTCATCCCCCAACCCCAGACCTTCAGAGACCATGCACGTCCATGCCTGGGAACTGGCACCTGCTGCAAAGCACATGACCATGTAGCAGCCAAGAGCCTGCCGGTTCCACTGCACATGTACCACAAGCAGCTGCTCCAGCTGCACCTGCACAACCACGGGACCAGCTGCCCATGAAGCCGGGACAGTCCGTGAAGTTTGGAAGTGGCGACTGCCTTCTCAAATTCAGAGACAACAACCCAAGGCTAGAAGAAATACAAAAAAACAAGGAAAAATGACACCACCAAAACAACACAATAACTCCCCGGTAATCAACCCCAAAGCAAATGGAGTAGTATGACTTTTTGGACAAATAATTCAACATAAATGTTTTAAGAAAACGTAGACAACTGCAAGAGAACACAGACAAACAACTCAACTAATCCTGGAGAAGAATACATGAATAAAGTGAGAAGTTCAATAAAGAGGTAGAAATCAAAAAGAACCAAACAGAATTTCTGGAGCTAAAGAACATAATGAATGAAATAAAAAATAAAATAGAGAGTCTATCAGCAGACTCAAGCAGAAGAAAGAGGTTTCCTCAGCATAAACCTTGCAGACCAGGAGACAGTAGGATGATACATTTAAAGTTCTGAAAGAAAAAAAAAAAAAACACCCTGCCAACCAAGAATTCTATGCCTGACACATGATCCTTCATCAATGAAGAAAAGATAAATTCTTTCCCAGAAAAACAAAAATTGAGGAAGTTCATCACTACTGGTCTTGCCTTACAAGAAATTCTTACAGGAGTTCTTCAAGTTGAAATGAAAACATGATAAGCAGCAGTGTGAAAGCATATGAAAACATAAATGTCATGAATAAAGGTAACTATATAGTCAAATATAGAATAATGTAATACTGCAATGGTGGTACATTTCTTTTAACCCTAATGTAAAAGTTAAGAGACAAAAATATTAAGAATAACTATAATCATAAAATTTGTTAATAGTTACACAATAGAAAAAGAAGTAAATGCTAACTATAAGAAAACAAAGCGAGGGAGGAAAGGAGTAAAAATGTAGAGTTTTTGTATGCAATTGCAGTCAAATTATCAAGTTAAAATAGATTATCATAACTATAAGATACTTTATGCAAATCATATGGTAACCAGAAGGAAAAAACCTATAATAGATACTCAAAAGATAAAAAGAAAAGAATGGAAGCAAATCATTACCCAAAAAGTCATCGAATAACAAAGAAAGCAGGAGAGAAAGAGGGGGGGAAAAACAACAGCAAAACAGACAGAAAACTATTACCAACACAACAGTAGTAAGTCCTCACCTATCAATAATTCCTTTAAATGTAAATGGATCAAACTCTCTAATCAAAAGGCTTAAAGTGGCTGGATTTTAAAAACAAGAACAAGAAATTTTCTTCTTCTAAGAGAGTTAGTGCAGATTCCAGCACACACAGGCTGACAGTGAAGGGACAGAAAAGGATACTCCATGGAAATGGCAACTGAAAGAAAACAGGGGCTGACTGTACTTATCTCAGACGAAATAGACTTTAAGTAAAAAACTGTCTCCGGAGACAAAGATGGTCATCATAAAATGAAAAAAGTGTCAAAAGATATAACAATTGTAAATATATACACACCCAACATCAGAGCACATAAATGCATAAAGCAAATATTGACAGAGCTGAAGGGAGAAATTGACAGAATTACAGTAATAGCAGGAGACCTCACTGCCTCACTGTCGATAATGGATGAACCATCCAGACAGAATATCAGTAAAGAAATATTAATAGCTGACTTGAACAGTGTTCTAGACCAAATGGACCCGATGTATCTAAAACTTTCTACCCAACAGCAGAAAAATACACATTCTTCTCAAGCATACATGGAACATTCTCCAGGATGGATCACAGAGTAGATCACAAAACAATATTTAAGATTGACATCATTCCAAGTATCTTTTAAGACCACAATGGAATGAAATAGAAATTAATAGCAATGAGAGAAGAGGAAAAATCACAAGGACATGAAAATTAAATGGCACACTCTTGATAATTATTGGGTCAAAGGGGAACTCAAAAGGGAATTTTTGAAAATATCTCAAAGCAAACAGAAATGAAAATGCAACATATCAAAACTTACGAGATGCAGTAAAAACACTACTAAGAGGGAAGTTTATAGCAATAAGTGCTTGTTTCCATTAAAAAAAATCTCAAATAACCTAATTCTATACCTCAAGGAATTAGAAAAAGAAAAATTAAGCCCAAAGTTAGCAGAAGGAAGGAAATGATAAATACTGGAGCAGAAATAAATCAGAGAATAGAAAAATAATAGAAACATTGTCAAAGCCAAGAGTTGATTTAAAAAAATTGTCAAACCATTAGCTAGCTAGACTAAATCAAAAATGAAAGACAAGACATTACAATAGATGCCTCAGAAACTAAAAGGATCCTAAGGGACTTTTATGAACAATTATACACAAACAAATTGAATAACCCAGAAGAAATGAACAAGTTCAAAGAAATATATAACCTACCAAGACTGAATCTAAAAGAAATAGAAAGCCTGAACAGACCAATAACAAATAAGAAAATTGAATCAATAATTTAAAAACCTCCCAACGAAGAAAAGTCCAGGACCTGATGGCTTTACTGATGAACTCTATCAAATACTCAAAGAATTAATACCAATCCTTCTTAAAGTCTTCTAAAAAATAGAAGAAGAGGAAATGCTTTCATATTCGTTTTGTGAGTCCAGCTTCACCCTGATACCAAAGTGACACAGAGACACCAGAGGAAAGAAAACACACAGGCCAACATCTCAGACAAACACAGACGAGAGAGTCCTCAGTACCAGCAGCCAAAATTCAACACACATCAAAACGAACCTATACCATGACTGAGTGGGATTTATCCCCCAGACACAAATCAGTGTGAGATACCACATTAACAAAATGAAAAATAAAACTACGTGAGCATCTTAATAGATGGAGAAAAAGCAAATGCCAAGTTCAACATCGATTTGTGATAAAAACTCTCAACAAAAGAGGTATACAATGAACTTAATGTAGTAAAGGCCATTTATGAAAAGCCCACAGTTAACTCCATAATCAACAGAGGAAAACTGAAAGCTTTTCCTCTAAGGTCTGATGATGCCCACTCTCCCCACTTCCATTCAACATAGTACCAGAAGTCTCAGCCAGCGTCATCAGACAAGAAAAAGAAATACATCCAAATCAGAGAGAAACAAGTAAAATTATCTCTATTTGCAGATGATATGATCCTATACGTAAAAAACACTAAAGACTCCATTAAAAAAAACGTTAGAAAAGAATGGGAAAACAAGCACCACATGTGCTCACCATCAAATTGGTATTAATTGATCAACACTTCAGTGCACATACAGTAATAACATTCATCGGGTATTGGGCAGGTGGGAGGGGGAGAAGCGGGTAATACATTCACACCTAATGGGTGCAGTGCGCACCATCTGGGGGAGGGACACGCTTGTAGCTCTGACTCAGGCAGGGCAAAGGCAATATATGTAACCTAAACATTTGTACCCCTGTAATATTCTGAAATAAAAAACAAAAAGAAACAAAACTGTTAGAACCAATAAACAAATTCAGTAAAGTTGCAAGATATAAAATTGACATACGAAAATCAGCAGTGTTTCTTTACACCAACAGCAAACTATCTGAAAAGGAAATCAAGAAAATTTCATTTATAGTAGCATCAAAGAGAATAAAATATTTAGAAATAAATGTAACCAAGGCGGTGAAAGATGCTACACTGAAAACTATGAGACATGGATGACATACATTGAAGAAGACTCAAATAAATGGAAAGATACCCCGTGTTCACAGACTGGAAAAATTAGTACTGTTAAAATGTCCATACAGTCCAAAGCAATCCACAGATTCAATGCAACCCATCAAACCTCTAGTGACATTTTTTCAAGAAATAGAAATGACAATCCAAAATTCATATCAAACCATGAAAGACCCTGAATAGCTGAAGCAGTCTTGAGAAAGAACAAAGCTGGAAGCATCACACTTTTTGATTTCAAATTATATTACAAGGCTGTAGAAAATAAAATCAGTATCATGAAGAGATAGCTACACTCCCATGTTTATTACAGCATTATTCACAATAACCAATATATGGAAATAGCCTGTGTCTGTCAACAGACGAATGGATAAAGACAGTTGTTTACACACCGTGCACACACACACACGTGCGAATATTATTCAGCCTTAAAAAGAAGGAAATCCTACCATTGGTAACAACATGCACCTCTAAGGCTGCCAGGGGCTGTCGGGGAGTGGGAGGTAGGGGATGTTGGTCCAAGGGCATAAACTTTCAGTTATGTAGGATGAGCTAGTTCTAGAGATCTAATCTGCGTCATGGGGGCTGTGGTTAATAATACTGTATTGTATACTTGAAATTTGCTAAGAGTGGATCTTGTGTTTTCGCCACACACAAAAACGTAACTATGTGAGATGATGGATGTGTTAATAAGCTTGACCATAGTAATCATATCAGAATAGATATGCGAATCAAACATCCCATTATATCTCAATAAAACCTGTTATTTAAAAAATTTTTAAGAATATGAATTTTGGGAGGACACAAACTTTCAGTACATTGCGGTTACTTTTATAGTGCCCCTCCCACCCGCGTGCATTCCTCTGGTCCTGACTCCGTCCCTTGGTCTCTTGGATGGGAGCTGTGTACTTCCCCAGTCGTTTTGCAAAAGAACAAAACAAAACAAGAAACACAAAGATTAAAACTTAAAACTCTTCCCAGGGGAGCATAGGTTGTATTCATTTTCCTGCCTTGTCTTTTTTTTTTTTTTTTCAGGATATTGTGGGGGTACAAACATTTTGGTTACAAGTAATGCCTTTGCCTTGCCCAAGCAGGGCTAGAGGCGTGCTCTTCCCCCATACGGTGTGCACCGCAGCCATTAGTTGTGGGTTTACCCACCCCCATCCCCCACCTGACCGACACCCAGTGAATGTAACTACCGTGAGAGCACCTTAGTGTTGATCAGTTAGTATCAATTTGATGGCGAGTACATGTGGTGCTGATTTTTCCATTCTTGTGATATCTCGCTTCGAAGGATGGGTTCAAGCTCTGTCCAGGATAATCTAAGAGGTGCTAGATCTGCCTTTCCCAGAAGGAAGCCACTAGAAGAAGAGACTCCTAGTTTCTGAATCAAGTAAGTCTGCAAGTATCTATTGAGTGACTATGTCCAGGCAGCTCTGGGGGGATTTACAGACGGGGAAGACGTAGCTGCTGCCCTCGAGGAGCTTAGAGACTTGGCCGGGGAGAGGGGAAGCCACGGGATACACACGTAAGTACAGTAAGATTTACGAGAAAAGTCAGAACACACAAAACGCCATAGCAGAGTGAAAAGCAGGACAAGATCACTTGAAACAGGATCAGGAACGTCTCCATGGGGATGGGCTTGGAGGGGTGCATTTCCCGGAGCACACAGTGTATTACTAGAAGCCAAGGCACTGAGGCGTAGGAGCCCAGGATATAAGGAAAGGAAATCTGGAACTATATTCTCGAGCAGGGGTTGGGAAACATTTTCTGTAAAGGGCCAAATAATAAGTATTTTGGATTTTGCAAGCCATGTTGCCAACCCTGCCATCCTAGCACAAAGGCTGCCATAAACAATCCATAAATGAATGGGCATGGCTGTGTTCCAATAAAACTTTATTTATAAAAACAGGCAGTGGGCCAGAACACCCGACTAAGGAAATGACATACCACGAGAAACCACTGGAGATCTGTGAGCAGGAGGATGACGTTACAAAGTTGCCAATGCTATGCGTTTGGAAAGTCACCTGGCCGCAGGGTAATGCCAGCATGGGAGGACCGGGAATGGATTGCTGACGTAACTGCTGGGAGGCTGCTGTGGCGGTTTAGGTAAGAGGCCTGAATTAGGGTATTGAGAACAGAAATGGGAATGCCAAGTGTACAGGATGTGCCAACTTACTGCTCGCTGAGAGGAATGGAGAGGGCTGAATTAAAGGTGGCTTCCAATTTGGAGCCAGTGGGGGACTAGGATTTTGGGAATGAGGCACAGTTTGTGTGCAATATAATGAGGGACATTTGGGGGGCTGAATGTGCCACCAGATGCTCCTTGTACTCTGGACGCTCTGTCAATAAGGCCAGGGAGCCAGACAGACAGGGGGTGGGCGGCCAGGGCGGGTCTCTGGGTCTCTTTTGCACAGAGGCATCACCACGTGTGCATAGGACACAGGGCTCACACCCAGCTCAGTGCAGCCCCACGGCTCCCATTCAGGCTGCCCTTGACACTCTCAGCGTCTGGCCAAGCCTGGGCTCAAAGCAAGGGAGGACCAGGATGCCTGAGCCGCTAGACATCTCGGAGGACAGCCAAAGCAGATCAAACCAGCCCAGCCAGAAGCAGGTTGAGCCCGTGCCAAGTGACCATGGAAGCTGCGTGTGTGGGCCAAATTGCTTTCTAATTCCATTGCTCTCCAGACAAGACAAGATTGTGTCTCTTGAAAAGCATGTATGTGCAGTTAGGGTAAGACTAGCAGAGGTCAGGCATTGTGGAAATCTGGAGCAAGGAGTCACATTTCAGAATTCATTAACGTCGCTGGGCTGGGAAGGAAGGCCCTGCAGAGGGGACAGAGAGAAAGCTGTGACGCAGTGGAACATCAGGGCACCTTCTAAAGAATGGAACACGTTTCAATGGAGCGGGTGATTCGGAAAGAAAATGTGCCATTTCTCCAAGAATATCGCATCATTTCTCTCTGAAACTTAATGTAATACCCGCCTGGAAAAATAATACAAAGATTGGGTTTTTTGCCTGTGTCCTATAGCAAACCTTCTGCCTGCTGCTACGCACGCTGAGATAATTTAGTTGAAAAGGAGCCGCCTTAGAATTTGCCACATTTATGTTTGACAAAGAGGCAGTTTACTCACTCGTTACACATTTTCTTGCTGAGATGCAAATGTTCAGGTTTGGCAGATATTGAAAATACTATTTTGATATTTTATGCACTTTCGTGGGAATCTATTTCAGAAGCAAAGCAATAAGGGAAATAGTCCTGACTTAGAAATATAAATATAATGCTAGCATTCAGGGTTATTTATTTCCCAGGCAATCAATCAGGAAATGTTGGGAAATATATTCAGAGTTATTTCAAACACGACTCCAGTCAAGTGAGTAATCTTTCCATTTTCTTTTTATATGTTATACGTTTTTTTAAAAAGATGAAATAGTAAAGGAATTAAAAGGCACTCTTGAACTCAGATCATAAATACGAAGACGACAGTCAATTTTTTAAGGAATGAAATGGCTGTAATTACGCTGAAATAAATGCTGATAGTAAAACCAAATACTGCCCATTACATTAACATGCACAATATTTAAAATACAACTGGTGATGCCAAGACTTTCTGGCATCTTCTAATTTTGTCAAGGTAAAAGGTCAACTCGCCAGGTCCCAAGGAGTTCCTAAGCACAGTCACGTGCTGCATGATGACATTGTGCTCAGCGACAGACCACACTTACGACATTGGTCCCATGAGATTGTAATACCATGTCTTTACCTTTTTGTGTTTCTGTGTGTTCAGATACACCATTGTGTTACAATTGCCCAGAACGGCAACGTGCGGGGTGGGTCTGAAGCCCAGCAGCAAGAGGCTCCAATGAACTACACAGGGTCAGGCCGCACCGTCTAAGTTTGTGTACGTACAATCTATGACGTCTGCACAATGACGAAGTCACCTAACGATGCATGTCCTAGAACGTATCGCTGTCGTTAAGCGACGCACGCCTGTACATCCCCAGATGTTTCAGTGGGTAAGTTGCCATCGTGCTTGCATGCCGTGCGTTCTGCCCGCGCTTTTGGATAAAATGGTTAAGAAGCCATTAAGAGAGAAGTTAGACATGGTACCTTTCTGTTTCCATCCCTTCAGTGCCATCAAGAAGAACAGACTGGGGCCCAGCTTGCCCGGCTAAGTCAGGCACAAAGCAAGTCGCAAAGGAGAAGGGAAGGAGGAGGGAAGTCAGTCTGGTCTTCTAGAAGTGCTGTCTGATAAGAAGTTCCCCTTCCTGGACTGTCCAGAAAGTTAATTGGCCTTTGGAGGAGCCCGTGGAAAGGGTGGTTGGGTCACGGCAGACTCTGCTTTGATGTGGGTTCGCCCTTTTGGAGACCGCTATGGTTTCCATGTGGTTCCTTTGGCCCTGCCAAGTCCTGTATTGAAATTTGGTCCCAAGTGTTGGAGGCGGGGCCTGGTGGGGGCTGTTTGGGTCCTGGGGGCGGATCCCTCAGGCATGGCTTGGCGCCATTCTCGCAGGAGTGAGTTCTCCCTCTTAGGTCCAGGAGAGAGAACTAGTTGTTGAAAAAGCCTGCCCCTCCACGCCACCCTTTTCCTGTCCTGCCACGTGACCTGCACACACCAGCTCCTGTTCGCCTCCCCTTCCCCTTCTGCCTGGAGTGGAGGCTTTGCGAGGCCCTCCCCAGATGCAGATGCTGGGCCATGCTTCTCGCACAGCTGCAGAACCACGAGCCAAATAAACTTTTCTTTATAAATTACCCAGCCTCCCTCGGGTATTCCTCTATTGCAGCGCAAATGGACTGAGACAGAGACGCAGGATGACTGTGGGCCGGCGGATTCCTGCCCTGGAAGGGGCAGCCTTAGCAAAGGCTTGGAAACCACAGGGCTGTCCCTGCACCTACAGCCAGGTGAATGAGAACTGGGCCTCGCGACCAAGGCAGCTGTTTCCATGGGACCGAATACCGCTCAGTGCAGTTCAGGGTGCACCGAACACAAACCCAGCTTTGTGTGCTGCTGGCCTTGGTGCGCAAGGGAGCCTGGGATGCTAAGCCTCGGTTAGCATTGTCTGAGAGGAGCGAGGCGGCCTCCCTCCTACCACTAGGCCCGACATACCGGCCTTCTCTGCCTATGACAGGGGAATCACCAAATGATAGACCCGGCACATTTTAGGCTGGGTGAAACGGTCTCCATTTCCCCTGGGTGGCCTTTTTTGTGCACTCACAGATACCCTCTTCCATGTCAAGGGCCACAGGACATCCTGCTTTCGACCATTCCTCCCATCCCCACCCCCAACTGCCTACAAAGCTTAGCGTCAGGCAAAAACCCTGCAGAATTCATTGAAATCCTGGTGGGAAATTATCAATGAGCATCTTCTCCCATCATATTGGCATAGAGTCCTTATATCAGATGGTAGAAGGAGAGATTTAGTTTCCTGTTTAAGGATTGCAGGCAGCAAACTGGCGGGGGAGGACGTATGAGGAACATCCCTTCATGCAGATGGCAGCCCAAGTTTGGCCCTGCTAAATCCACACCATGGGCACACAGAGTTGGCAACATTTGGAGACACAAAGTAGAAATACGCTGATGCTCAGAAAAGAGATTTGTATGTGCAAAGCTAGTTAATCAGTGCTAATTTTGGTGAATTACATGGTTTGGACCTCAGTGCATGACCTTCTGGAATTAGAAGGGAAATGGAGACAACCCCAAAGTGTCCCTCAACAGAGATGAGGCATCAGTCTCATTGTGGATCACAGACACTCCTAAGTCAGCTCGGTACGAATTCCTTCTCCAGCCAGTTCTGCACTGGCCTACTTTCCCTAGCCCCAGCTGACCCGGCTCTGGTGGCTGTAGCCTGAGAAAGGAAGTGACCTGCTGTGATGAAGGTTTTCCCGGGTGACATCCATCCAGCTGGCCACAGTTGGGGTTTGTCTGGGGCCCACACATGCAGGATGTCAGAATGTGCCAAGATCAGCAAAGATAAGATCTTGGTGCAGAATTCCTCCATCCCGCGGGGCGAGGAGGCAGGACCCAGGGACAGGACTGAGCCCAGTGCCTGCTTTTTACATCTTTGGTTAATGAGACCAAACTGCACTTAGGGATTGGCCTGGTGGAAGAGACAAGTGAAGCAAAGGTCATGGCCGAAAGATGCTGGATACTTTTGTAAATCAGACTGAAGCAGATCTATCAGCTGCCCTGGAAGTTCAAGGCATCCTATAGATAAGCTCCAAGTGGTTTGGATTCAGGGACAGTCACTCCTGCCGGAGAGCTCCGCTGTGATCTGCAAGTGACAGCTTTTATCTGTTCGGCCCACACACTCTCAGACATTATCTTTATTTCTTTCTAATTGCTCTTGATGCCACGTGGCTACTTTTCACTTTCACGTTCTGTCTTTGCAGTGGCGCCCGGACCATTTATTGTGTGTTAATGCTCCATATGGGCATTAAAAAACCAAAAAGACAAAAAAAAACCACTTTGCCTTTAGTTAGTGCTGTGCTGTACAGAACCAGGACTGGGAAAGTTGGAAATGAAGATTATGCCTTAACTTCCACAATGGATGTTTTTGCATTCGTTTCCCCCAGGAGGACAGCAAATGCAAATTGTTCGCTTGCGCACTCTCATCCCTTTTGGATGGTCCCTGTGCTCTTGCTGTGAAATGTGCACAGCTCCTCAACCAAATTGCATGGGACCGTTCGGAAGGGAGAAAACCTAGTTTGCATACTTCAAATTAGAGGAGCGCATTAAAGTATGCAGGAATCAGAGGTGCCAACCACCCAAGTTAACGACCTGCTCAGGCCCTTAGGGAGGGAGCTGCGTGAGGCTGAGCCGTTCTGACACCCGAAAGGTGGAAGGAGATCTAATGGCACTCACAAAAAATGTATAAATCA
This sequence comes from Indri indri, assembly GCA_004363605.1. Lineage (NCBI taxonomy): Eukaryota > Metazoa > Chordata > Mammalia > Primates > Indriidae > Indri > Indri indri. The sequence continues at coordinate 43,593 of RJWJ010007751.1, read as the reverse complement.
TTACAAAACGTTTTGAAATTTTAAGTTGAGCATCTTTCTTAGGCAGGTGTTCTAGGGCTCAAAATGCAAAAGCCTCCACTTCCACACAGGCCGGCCCTGACCAACGGCTGGTATTGAGAAGGGGCAGCAGTCCCAATTAGGGTTTCCTTTCCTGGCGGCGGCCCTGAGCTCCCTTCTGCAGAGGCATTGCTGGGGCTCACTTTCTCGGCAAGTTCAGCCGCCCTGGAACGCCTAGGCAAGCAGAAAACTCCGGAAACTGAAACCATGCAGCCTACGGAGTTCCCAGAGGAAACCAGACCACCCGGAACCTTTCTAAAACCAGTGATAACTGACCAAATTACAAGTCAGGAAAATGGTCTTTGGTGAGTGAGCGTTTCTGAGGTCTTGGAACGTTTTCACTTGCCTGAGAGAACATTTGGACTTGAATTTTTGGTTTTGCATCTGGACTGGAACAAAAAATGTGGTATAATTTTTCTGCTCCAGAGGACAGAGCAGAAGGAGGGTGGCTGTCCTGAGAGCTCCGGGGAAGCCTGAGCGAGGCGCGGCCCGGCCTCGCAGCTCCGCAGTGGCTCCTGCTCCTCGGGCCACGTCGCAAACGTGTGCACCCGGTTTGCCCTCCTGAAGTTGAAACGGCCGACGTTTCATGACAGGGATTTTCAATTTAGCTAGTAAAGTTTCATTGTTTTTCTCAAGTGGATAGAAAGTCCTGACTTCCTCTGTTGCTAATTAAAGGCAGATGGGCAGAGGCCAGCCAGCTCCGTCCTCCACCCCCGCGTGACAGCGCGGCCATGGCGTCCCGGCCGCCTCTCCCCGGTGCGGGCAGCTCTAACCGGGCCGCCTGGCTCTCTGCAGCGGGCAGGCGTCTCTGTGTTCTGTGCCATTTCACCGCTGGTGCTGTCACAGCAAGTGTCACAGCGAGTGGTCCCAAGGGCAAACAGAGCGGCACATGGAGAGTCGCAGAATCAAAGTTTATTTGCCGACGAGCTCAGAGGGGTCTCTCCACCAAATTCTGAACCCCGTCTACCCGATTTTTCCCACTTTTATTAAGTTGGGGTGGTCTGCGGGGTAGGGTGTCAGGCATTAATCATAACTATCAATAATTAATAATAACAATTAACTATTAATCATAACAAAAACTGTGTCTTCTTTTGATGCATATTTTGGGGGGAAAGGCACAAAGTGTGGCCTGTATAACAGACCGATAGTTTGCCTTTGGGGAGCGTGGAAACACATTGCTGGTCAGTGCGCTCTCTCCTGACGCTTCTGCACTCCTAGAGTTAAAGTCGCCCATGAAGGAAAAACCCCGCTCCCACGGAGTGGTTAACTCACTGCTTGGATCAAGCTATTACTGGATCCTTTTCCCTTTTATTTCAAAGAGGCTTCTTGTTGTTATTCGATTTAGTTTAGTTCTAAAGACCTGAAATGTTATGGAATAAATTGGCTTATGGTAATGACGGATGGGCATTTTTGACAACGCAGCGGTTTGCTCCTAAGGCATTTTTATTACCACTCCATAGCACCTGTTAAGGAGTGGTAAGGAAAACCCCCACCTGTTACTTGGCACATCAGCCACCAGAGACCCCCACCCCTCACGGAAGACCCGCATCAGCATCATGCTAACCTATTACCTGCCCATCAACTAATCTATTACCTGGCGCATCAGCATAACACTAAATCTATTATCCGACACACCAACTAACCTATCACCTGGCGGGCATTAACCACCTGACCCTCCAGACCACCACAATTTAATAAAAGTGGGAAAAATCCAGTAGACGGGGCTCAGAATTCGGTGGTGAGGCCCCTCTGAGCCCGCTGGTGAATAAACTTTGATTCTCCGACTCTCCGTGTGCCGCTCGGTTTGTCCTCGGGACCATGTGCTGTAACACTTGCTGTAACAGTCTGATGGAGGGGCCCTGCCCAGGTCACAGTCCCATTTCACTGGCCGTTCTCAACCTGAAATCCAGTAGTCACTCAAGAAACACTAATTCCCTCTCCCTTTTCCGTGAATCTTATGGTCATAAAGAACTTACTTTGAAGACTCTTCTCAGGGTCAGGAAAGAGTAAGAGAACAACCTATCTGAGAAGCTCTTCCCTCTAAGTGGCATGAGGATTTAAAAGGATTGAGTGTGTCAATATTTCTATTCAGTTTCCTTTTTTGTTTGTTTGTTTATTGAGACAGAGTCTTGTTCTGCTGTCCTGGGTAGAGTGCAGTGGCATCATCACAGCTCACTGCAACCTCCAACGTCCGGGCTCAAGTGATCCTCCTGCCTCAGCCTCCCGAGTAGCTGGGACTACAGGTGCACACCATGACGCCGGCTAATTTTTCTTTTTCAGTAGAGACAGGGTCTTGCTCAGGCTGGTCTTGAACTCCTGAGCTCAAGCAATCCTCCTGCCTCAGCCTCCCAGAGCGCTAGGGTTACAGGCTTAAGCCGCCGTCCCCGATGTTGGCAATAGCTGCATCGGGTATTTCGGTAACGATCCTTGTCAGACTCTACAACACTAGTCCCCTCCGTGTGACTCACTGGAAATGTGCTCAAAGCTTCTCACGTTTGCTCCGTGGGGAGAAGAGCTCATCATCTGCTAATGGAAGTCCCCTGCCGCTGTTCGTTCCCTGGGGATCCAGGGGTGACTGTGTTGTTACATCTTCCTGGGAGTAGATTTTTCATTTTTTTTTTTTCTGGAAAGAAATCAGAAGCAAAGAGGAAGTGTCTTTTCCATCCTAGAACACACTGTATCAGGATCTAAACCTGTGATAATCCCAACCTCTTGGACCCGAGTCCCTTAAAACAAAACTGTCCCAGCCTCCACTGGACCTGTGGAACGGGTGGAAGGGCAAAAGGAAGAGATGTTGACACAGAAGGGTCAGGAAATGGTCACACATCCCAGCTCAGCCAGGTTATTGGGCAGTCACCACTGATAAGTCGTTGCTCTGGGTTTTGCATGATGGCTCATGAACACCACTGGGCTCATGTGGCTTTGTCAGGGTAAAGATTGTGTTTTTTGCTGTCTGCGGGTGGCTGTACATACTCAGGAGACCCAGGAAACCGTGAGCCCAGAGTGGCTGGCCACCCCAGGTGGGAACTGTTCCAAACCCTGGGTTCCACCGAAGGAGACTAAAGTAGAGGTGGGTGTGCTTGTGTGCGGGTGACCGGTCAGCACTGCTCAGAAGGTCCTTTGGAGGGAGGGTCTTTACTCTGAGACTCCGGCCCTGCAGGCAGCGCAGCCCCTGCGCGCCACATCCTGCCTCTGCCCTTCCTCCCCGTCTCCCAGCCCGAGAAGCCGAGACGGGAAGCTCTCACGCCCCTGTGGCTTGGCTGGGAAGAAGCCTGAACTCGATACAGCTGGCTTTCTCTGGCTGGATGAAAACGTTTATCCCCGAGGCTGTGCTTCTTTGCTTCCCTATTTTTAGACTCGTGCTGCAGCCCTTTCTGAGGGCTCAGGTGTAAGTCTCCGTGTGTGGCTGGTCCGGGCCAGGGCTGAGGCCGATAGGCTGCTAGGACGGCTGCACACCTGAGCAGCGGTTACATGTGGTTTGCTCGAAAGTCAAAAGGAAGAGAAATAAACAGCCTGTGACAACCCCCTTTCCAGCCCCCAAGAACAAAGGTCTGAGTTTTCCCTTCTGCCTTGGCAGAAAGCCATGGAGGGTGGCTGAGGACATGTGACCTGAGAATCTGGGCACATGGAAGAGCAGCATGACAGGAATGTCACACTCAGTAACTAGAACCCGCAATGGCCAATCACAGAGCATTCAGGCCATGCCTAGACAGGAAGCTGCATCTCTGGCCTGTCCTCCCACCCAGAAGTCCCCAAGATGCGGCCACACCCTCCCCAAGCACCCTGACCTCCCTGCTCACTCCACCCCAGGGCTTTGCACCTGTCACTTACCTCCTCTGTGTCCTTCAAGACCTAGTTCAAATGCCACTATAGCTTTTATCACCTCAAAATGACTGATGCATGGCTGTCACCCTCACCAGACGGGGAAAAGACGAGGGACAGGGACCATGCCTCCTTCGTCTTTATACTGCAGGTGTGCCAGAGAGAGTGTGTGAGCGGGTCGGGGACATGACAGGGATCTGTGGGAGACCATGAGGCTGGAGGTGCTGTTTGGGGCCAACTTATAAAGTGTCACAGGTCATCCCTCCTAACAAGTGTTCAGTGACAGCTGAATGAAGATGACATGCAACGAAAAGGTGTTATCACTTAGGGTCAAGAATGAGCACACAGCCACAACAACAAAAAGCGAACACAGCCGATTCCTGTTCCTGGTTTTATTCGTGCTTATAAAGTGTGTTAGTTTTAGTAAGACTTTATGAATCGACTCCGTTTATCAATTCAAGAGACTCACAGTATCTAAACCTGTGTTGGCTGGGCCAAGTGTTGTATGTGTGAAATTAAAACATGATTGTAAAATACTGGAAATATCTTTCTGACTCGTCATCAATATTGACCGTATTCAGGCAGAATGTCATTTCTGAAATAATCAGACTTGACAAGAGAAATTTTTTAAAAGAACCAGAATCCGCAAGCTGCCAATAGCCTTAGCATGAGGCAAAACCATCGGCAGTCACTCAGAACGGTGCTCTGGCGATGTTCCTGGGCACGCTGTGGCTCGCCAGAGCCCAGGCACGCTTGCTCCGGGACGCTGGCAGGACGGACGCGGGCCGCAGCTGCCCGAGGAGGGTGGCGAGGGAGCAGCTTGCACGGAGAGGAAGCGGCAGGCAGGGTCGTGGCCTTTCGCTGCCCCGTCGCACCCCTGCCACACCAGTGGGCACTCGCTACAAAGAACCTGCCCCCATTCCCGCCCTCCCATCGGAACCTCTGTTGCCAGAACTTTCTCTGGTGCTTTCTCTTTCTTTGGGGGACGGTGCTGAGTTCTCCGTCTCTGTCTGGCCTCTCTGGGTCATGCGGGCCTCCCACCTGCCTCCTCCTTTTGGATTCAACGCTCTCCTAAGTGCTACTTTTCTGACTTCTTTGCCGGCTCCCCACACCCTGGCCTACAGGAAAGTCGGGTGCTCAGCCCGGGAGTCTGCCGTCTGTGACTTGCGTGCCCTGGTCTTGCTTCACTAAGAAGGGAATCAGACGGTCCTGGGGTGTAACTGCAAGGCTAATACCCAAACACAGTTTGAAGGGCATGCGTCAAGTTCAGAGATCAGGTGACCAGGTAAGTTCAGCACAGAGGGGCCCGAGACAGCCCAGGATGGAGTGTAGCTAAGATGCACCTGTCCGCAAGGTATGGGGAAAGGTGACCAGCCCCTAAGACACGTCCAGGAGCTCGGGATTACCGCTGGCCCAAGTCAGGCCCTGTTGGGCTTCTGACTGTCTGGCCTGGTTGAAGAGGACTCATGGCTACGATGCCCCCAAAAGGAGCTGAGTTCTGGGAAGATCGCTAGATGCGTAGTTGATAACCCAAGAGTGCAACCAGAATTATCGCAGGAGTTTCTTTAAAATCCATGCCAGGACCTCACGCTGGACCTGCCAAATTAGTCTCAGATGAGTTTGGGTGGGGTAGGCAGGCGTATATGGCCTTGGAGTGCTGCCTGGGTGATTCAGACACCACAGCCTGGCACACCCTCAAGGTGGGCACTATCTCAGTTGTGTAATTTTGTGGCCAGAGACTAAGTCTTTTTACCTGGTATCCAGCGCAGTTCCTCATATATAAAGGGCTTAAAATAAACATTTGTCTATGGAATGAATGAATGAATGAAAACTTTTGGTGAATGGAAGAATTGTAGACTATGTTAACAAATGCAGGAAAAGAACAGGCTCTCCCATAATGGATTTAACTCTATTTGTCAGCAAGCCTTCCAGTTACCCATTCATAACAACAGCTAAATATGCAACACTAGTGGGCCTCAACGATACATGGTATTACCAAACAAAACAAGAATTTGTACCAACATCATAGATGAGAGTTCAAAATAAAAGAAGGCACTCCACCTACTCACAATTAATTATATAATCTGAGGCTTCACTCTGGCTTCAGGAACAATGGGAACCATAATTACATGTCCAAAGCCCACAGTGGGATCCCACGAGTGTCTGACCAGCAGAACGCGAGGATGGTGGGTGGTTTACCCATAACTTGACCGCAGGGCACCCCTGGTGAGTCATGATTTCAGGTCAGAGGAGTTTTCATCACCCTCCACTCTTCTGCATTGACTGTACTGAGCTCTTGGCCACCTGACGGATGGGAGCGGGTCTGGGAATCAGGCTGGCCTGCCGTCTTCACGGACCTGACCTGTACACAGAATAGCCGTGCAGATGAGCGTGAGCCTCGGGCCAGACGAAATTAATCCAGGCCCAAAAGCAATCAAGTAAAAGGTGTCAAAGGGCAAAAGAAGAGGGAACTATGAGCAGGAGCAGCAATGCTCTGTTGTTCAGGTCTCTCAAACTCACCACCTGCTGGTATGTTTTTCTTTTGTCATGAGAAAACTCACGAATGTAGGAAAAACTGGTGGAAATCTTTCCAATTATGTATTTATGGGATTAAAAAAAAGGGTCATGTTGGAAGTTGAATTGAGAGATTCAGAGAGGCCTTCCCTGGCGTGGGATCTAAAGCAGGGCTCCAGGGCAGACCTCCTCAGCCTTGGTCTCAGCGCCCTGTGGGGCCTGGGCAGCACCTGTCCCGGCGGGTTGTTTTATTCATTCGATTTTACAGTGTTTGTCCATTGGACTGTGCGTTCCTCAAGGCTAAGAACCACTTCTGCCCTTCCCTGTGATTCCTCACACGTGGCACACGCATTCAATACCTGCTCGTTAAGCAAATGAGCGGACCCTGCTGCCGGTCCCGCACCCACAGCGGCCTTCCTGTGGCAAGAGGTTGCCAGTGCTCCTCGGCCTGCCGTGCGCAGCGAGCCTGTCCTGCGCAGAGCTTTCTGCTGGCCTTGCCGCTCTCGCCTCTTCTGCTCTGCCCAGGGTGCCCCGAACACTCCTTCCGCTGTCTTTGACCGTGGCCAGCTGCCTGGTGGAACACCACCCTGAGAAATGCAGACTACACATGGAGCCGAGGTAAATCCGAGAAGAAAAGGCAGGGACTGGGGCTGAGAGCGTGCTGGATTCAGAGGGCAGGTCGTCAAGGGAGAGCCAGGTGTGCTGTCCCAAGGCCAAGGTTACGGAGAAGGAGATGTGGGCGCTGAGCTACCCACTTCCACAGACACAGCTATGAGCCTTCTGTATGGGCAGCGGCAACTCACAGTAGCAGCAATCACAATGACAGACATTGACGGAACTCTCCCTACGTGTGCTCTGCGCTATGTCCTCCTTACGGGAGTGATCGATCCATGCTAGAGATGGGTGCTCGGTGGAGGTCCGAGGTCAGAGGGTGAGGGTTTGATGGTCAGGTTGGTATTTATATTATCACTGGAGAACTAGGAATGCCCCAATCCTCTGTTGGCCGGCCCTCCCCATGAGGTTTGATTGTGCGTAACAACACGTAAGGACCGTGTATGATAACACACGAGGGACAATGGCAGAACAGCGATCAAATTACCACCGTATCGTTATCTCCCAATCGCCCCCAACAGATGCCCACCGGTTAAGCTGGATTGGAGCCTGTGGTTTAGATGTTTAAGGCCCAACAGACCTGCTAATCCACCACCAATACACCCCCACAAAAAAAAAAAAAAATCAAAATCACGTGACTAGGTAGGAAGGTCTGCAGGGAAAGAAAGAGCAAGAAGGACGGCTTGCCTGGCAGAGCACAGCCTGACCTGCCTGCCGAAGCCAGCAGTATCCTGGATGAGGTGCATCGAAGGCAGACACCCCTAGTGTATGTCGCACTGTACCAGGTGATCACGCCCAGCGTCAAAAGAGGTCTACAGGTGGCCTCTGAGTCTGACCACTCTGATAGCAGCTCTTCCTTGGAGAAGTCTGTCTCATAGAAAGGGGCGAAACCAGGAGGCAGGTGAACAGGCAGAAGCACGAAGACACAGAAGGGAAAGCAGCCCTTCCCTACAGCGACAGCAGCAGTAACAATGGTCATGAATATTTCGATATTATCACTTCCAAAGTGTATTTAAATGCACCACGGAATCTTTGTAACAATCATGGTAGGTAGCTGTTATCAGTCTTGGAATTAGCAGTTTGGTTAAAGTGACTTACCCGAGATCACATACCTAGCAAGTGGCAGAGACAGCGTTCAGTGTCAAGAGGGCAAAGCCCACCAGCCTGCTGCCCACCACACCGGCAACTGAGTGGATCCAGCTGGGGAAAGTGAGCTGGACATAAGGGCTGGCCTGGTGCTGGGCCAACACCCACCATGCCCAGGAGTGATGGTTCCCCTTCCACCACTAGTCCTCGAAGAGTCTTCCTCTAGCATGCTCTCTTTTCCTTGCTGACTTCCACTAACAGAAAATCCTTTATCTGACAGTGCCTTTCCAATTTACAATTGTATGTAATTTAAAATTTTTCCAATCTTTCACTAATTCCCAAACACAGAGGTTAGTCACCAGTCTAGGATTTATGGCAATAGGCACCACCTAAAAATATTGGTAACTTACCGTAAATAAAACAACATGGTCTAGGTACTGGAATAGATCGATGAAACAGACCTAAGAGTATGGTTACTTATGATGAAAAGATGATATTTCAAATAATTGATAGGAAGGGTGAATTATTTAATAAACGATGATGAAATAATAGATTAGCTGGAAAGAAAATCAGGCAGACCTTTACCTGACTCCTCATTATCAACATACAGGTGCATCAGAAAAATTCATACACGTATTGGATTAAAAACGTAGATGGATATTTTTATAATCTTGGAATGAAAAATTGTTTTCTCACCCTAAGATTATATCAATTCAACCTATAATATAAAATTTCATATGGCAAAGACCAAAAGTCACAAATAGCATTTAAAGAGAAATACGGAACTGGGAAAGAAATTCTTTGCAAATGACATGATAGAGCAAGAGTTACAATCTCTCCTATACATAGAGCTCCTGCAAATCAATAAAAAGAAAGAAACAGCCCAATAAAAATGGGAAGGGATACGTATGGGCTGTTCACAAAAGAGGAAATATCAAACATACAAAAAGATATTTACCTGAATAATAAGTACAGTTACACAAACAAAACAGCAGTTAAAGTGTGTGTATGTTCGTGTGTGTGTATTTGCCTGTTGAATACAAAGAATAAGACCTGGCGCTGGCGGGGTGTTTGGAAACAGGCGTTCTCACACACTAGCAGTTGGAATAAACCGGCACAGCTCTTCCGGGGGGGGGGAGTCTGGAAACATATACCACAATTTGAAATACGCACATTTACCCTTAGCCCAAGAATTCCAAGTCAAAGAATTTATTTATTTATTTTTATTGTGGTAAAATACACATACTATAAAATTTAGCATTTTAACCATTTTTGCAAGTAAATATAAAATAATTGTCCTAGTTTTTAATTTCTTTAAAAAATAATTTTTTACATATCTATATACATACATACAATTATATCTCAGACATACGTATTTTTTAAAAAGTTAACACAGCTTCAATTTCACATGCTCAAGATACGAGACTATTAACAGTGTAACCGTTTTTAGGTGTACGGTTCAGTGGCATGAAGCAGATTCACGTTGTTGTGCAACCATCACCACCATCCATCTCCAGAACTTCATCTCCCCGGGATGAAACTCTGCGCCCGTTAAACACTCCCTCTTCCTTCCTCCACTCCCAGCCCCTGGCAACCACCACCCGACTTTCTGTCTCTATGAATTTGCCTACTCAAAGGGTTTATTTTAAGAAGATACTTGTACAAGAGTGAAATATATATATGCACAGATGTATTCGTTCATTCAAAAAAATATTTCCTGAGGGCCTACTATGTGCCAGATAATACACAAGACAGATGAGGCAGCTTGTCTTCCGCACAAGTCAAGATCTAGAGAAAGAAGGTAGACTATAAACATGTGAGCCATGAAGCATTGGGTCGCGATAAGTACTACGAAGAAAATAAACAGATCAACGTGATAGCGATTTTAGGGGTTTCCGGAGGTCTCTCAAGTACTGTTTATAATAGCAAACAAATTAGAAAAAGCTGCATGTCTAAGCAACATCTCTGCCACGGCATGGGTTCCACCTGGCCGGATGTCAGCAAGTGACAGTTCATCGTAGAGAACAAGAATCACCTTTCTCAGAACACCATTAATCCAGCGTGTCTTCTGCAGAGCACTTCCCTGGAGAGAATGCTTCCAACATTCTGGGGTAGAAAATAATTTAGCAGGGTACATGTCGATGCTTCCTCATTCTGAAAAGGAGCGCGTAGATGACAGTTTCAAGTGTTTGATGTCCAACCTCCTAAAACTGTAAAATAGCAGAGCGATCAAGGGGCTGATCTAAATCTTCTTTTTGTGGTTTTCCTTTTGCTCTGGCAGGCTTAGCAACACTGGAGAGAAATGACAGCGTGTGCATGGGAAACAGATTCTTTCCTCCTCGGCTAACTGACACTGCAGAGCAGGCACAAGGAAGGCGTGATGGCCCTGCCTGGGATGTAGCGGGAGTACATGGAACAGCTTACACAGCATCAAGGGCCTGGCCGACCCCGAGTCCGGGCAGGAAATTCGAGGGTAATGTAACACTTTGCTGCTAAGTAATGCCATTGGAATAAAAGCATGTTCAGGATGACTTTTGGCTTTAACTTGGAATTTCTGTTTCATTTGCTTCCAAAAAGAACGGTTTTTTTTCTCCCTAAAGTTCTTAACTTGTATTTCAAAAGTCCTTGTAGCTGTATGAATATGATATATATTGGCCTTACATAAAAGCTGTATGTTGTAGAACATGCTGAAAAACAAATTTAGCTACAGGGCTCTAAAGCAACAGCTCTGTAGCAACGTGACCTTGCTTGGGCTATTTGACCTCTGAGCCTATAAAAGGGGAATAATAATAGTTTCCTCTCAGAGAGTTTTTATGAGGATAAAATGCAAGAATACGAGAAGGTGAGCACACAGTAGGGCTTTTTCCTTCTTTTGTGGGCTTTGTAACTGAGTCTGGAATTACTGACTCAGAGGAGAAAAGGACTAAAATGGAAAGCCAAGAGTTGGTTTTGCGTGAATAACTTGAGCATGGTCTGACGGATTCCTCCTTTTGGTTTTAACCCACGTTCCTTTCGCGCTGCCTGGAAAGCTGAGTTTCAGCACGAGTTGAATTACCGTCTTTAGTTTCCAAAGGACTGAACAGGAACTGCATGCAGCATCCCTAGATGGCCTGGGCTGGTGGGGGAGACTCAGGGAAATTGCTGAAGAATCTGAGGGTGTTTAGCTGAGTGAAGACTCTACAGGAACAAGAGAGTTGTCTCCAAATAGTTGAAGGGTGGTATCACGTGGAAAAGAAATTAGATCTGTTCTGCATGACTCCGTAAGTGCAGACATATTCCAGTTTTATACAGAGAAAACCTTTATTAAAACAGTAAGATTGTCAAAGAGAGATGCTATCTTCCGAGGCAGGGAGGTTCCCATCATGAGAAGGAGTCCTCGGAGAACAGCTATTCAGGCCCTGCCAGCGGAACAGGGAACTCTGTCCCAGAAAAGGGCTGAATGAGGCGACTTCGAGGGTCCTTTTCCAGGCCAGGGGGGAGGCGATTCAGATGGCTACATAAATGCGACGTTTTACAGCAGGAACTTAAGGACCAACAGCCATGGCGAGTTGTAAGGCACACGCAGGAGCACACTGGTTGTGCTAACGTATGAACTTTAACCTTCTACAACAAAAGAACGTCACGCCACATTGAAAAAAAGGCCTCTCCCTGCTAGAAACGAAAACATTCATACTTTAGTGTATCATATTTTATAGGTTCATGTAGACACAGAGGCCAAATGAAACTGAGCCAAGATCTTAGTTAGGCATTAAGTTACATTTTAATTTTACCTTTTCCCCCTTGTGATTTTGACATAAGCGATTAAAAACGAACCCGGACCTTTGACCCACCCAATTGTTTTTTTTTTTTTTATTTAAAATTTTTTTCTATTCACCTGCAAACCTCTGCTGATTGTTTCAGAGTCTTGGTCAACTGCTTTTAACAGCTAGACATTAAAGCCACTGCGAGCATAAACAGGAAGCTGGTGTTTAGGTGGGAGTTCCTAGGAATTTTATACCACGGACCACAGAGGCCAAGAGAGAAAGGAAATAGGAAAAACAGTGTAAATACCTGGGTGACTAATGACTTTGCGCAGCTCAGCTGGCTTTTCTGAACTTTTCACTGGAAGTCTCTTCCAGGGGAGACACCCTTAGAATCTTTCAGCGCGCTGCGTGGCACCGGAGGGCCAGCGAGGGGGTCACTGCGCGCGGCTGGTGGGTTTTGTGCACCGTCTACCAATGTCGCCCACGAATGTCCACGCGACTGGCGCGCTTGCACGCGTGGTGCGGACACCTCCCGGGGCGCGAGGTCCCCGGGCTGCGGACGTGAAGCACCGCGGGCCGCTCCCGTCCCTGTTCACGCAGCCGCGCCTAAGAGGATTCGGACTCGACTCGAGTGGCGCGTTCGCAGCGCCTCGCCGCGAAGGGGCAGCGGGAGTGACGCTTTGTCCTCCGAGGGCCGCCCGGGCCATTGTGCACAGGCCGCCTCTGTCCCCGCCTGTCCCCGGCCCCGCCCGCCGCCGCACTGCCGTGCAGAGCGCGGCCACCTGCGCGGGGACTGACCGCGGCCGCGGGGCCACCCTCGCCGGCGACACGGGCGCATCTGCTCCCGCGCTACGACGCCGGTGCTAATTCGCCTGAGCCCCCCGCGGGTCGCCCTCCTCGGGCTCGGGGAGGGGGATGGGCGGGAGGGGTCGGGAGGGCTCCGGGGAGGAGGAGGGGGAGGGGCGGGAGGGCCGAGCAGCTGCGGTCCCCGCCCCCGCGCCCCGGCCGCGGACAGCAGCTGGGCCTGGCGGGCGGGGCAGGGAGGGGACCGGCCGGTCACTCACGTGACCCGAGTGACGTCGTGCGGGGGAGGGGCGGGGGCCAGCTGGGCGCGGCCCTGTCCTCGGGCGGGCGGGCGATCCGGCTGTCCCCGCACCCCCTTCGCGGGGAGGAGCGGCGGCGGCGGGGAACGCTGCGACCTGCCTGGACGGTTCGCGTCGCAATTCCTCCTGCCTTTGCCGCTTCACATTCGGGCAAAAGGGGGGAAGAATCATAAACTGCCTGAAAAGCGCTGAGTCTTACTCATCACCTACACTCAATGTTTGGAGAATAAATTCGTGTGCGAAGGGGGAGGGGCGCTCCTCGGGAGCACCGGGTGCAACTGCTTTTTTTCCGTGTGACAGGAAAGGAGACGCTGCGGGGAATTAACCTGTCCCCGCAGGTAGGTATTAATAACCGTGCTCCCTTTTGTCCTCCCTGTCCTCCGTCCGGTCCTCCCTGGCTTTTCTCTTCACATTCTACCGAGTGTCGCTGTGTGCGGATGTCAGGCAGCGGACCGACAAATGTGAAATGTCACACAGCCCTCCAGACACTTCACTTTGTGCGGGGCGCAGTGTACACGTGGCTGGGGGGGCCCAGGTGGTAAGTGGCCCGGACAAGGCGGGAGGGTGTCTGGGCAGAGGCCGGAAGGGTGAGTGGGGGTCCCAGGAGGGGGGCGCTTTGCCGCACGGTCCTTCTGCGTGGCCCCCAACCTCTCCACCTCCTGCTCATTCCCCAGCCTTGGGTGAAACGTCACTTCCCTGGTGCCCGACAGGGTAAGGTCCTCCTGGTAAGCGATGCTGTGGCTCCCGCGTACTTGTGTCTGCGCTGTTCACGCGCGGTCGGCCGCCCTCGGCACCCGCATTCAGCGCGCACTTGGGGAGACGGAAACCAGCGTTCTGTTCTCGGGTGGCATCTCCACGTCCGCCACCGTGCCTGGCCCATGATGTACCCTAAGTCCTTGTAGAACCGATGGACAATCAGGCTTCTCTTAAGTTAAGGAGAAACCCACACATGCATTTTCCGCTTGGGATGCGAGGCCAGTGACCTCCCCACGTGGAGGACCGGCGGGAGCCATCTGCCCTGAAGTGGCCCGTGGTTTAGAATTGATGATTTTGTGACACTCTGCAGCGTGGTGATTTCGAAACTGTCTTCTGCGGGATGAGTGTGGGATAGGTGTTCCTCGAAAAGGGATATGTGGACAAACAGGTTTCTTAACTGTAGGATTTGACAGGGCCTGTAATGTGCTCAGGCACGATGTCCTTGGTTGGTCCCTTCTAGGCAAGACTGTGTGACAAATTCTTTCCTTGTTTTTTAATCATAAGAGAATCGAGGATGGGGATTAAAGAGGTGCAGGTGATACCGCATGCAGCGGTCCCCAGCCTTTCTGACACCAGGGACTGGTTGCATGGAAGACAATTTTTCCATGGACTGGGGTCGGGGTAGGGAGGATAAGGGGATGGTTTCGGGATGATTCAAGCACATTACATTTATTATGCACTTTATTTCTATCATTATCACATTGTAATATATAATGAAATAATTATATACTCACATAATGCAGATTCAGTGGGACCCCTAAGCTTGTTTTCCTGCAACTAGATGGTCCCATCTGGGGGTGATGGGAGACGGTGACACCAGTAGTGTCCAGCCTACTCCGCAATCTCGTTTTGGTGGCTGTCACTGCAGAAAACCCTACTTCACGAAGCTAGGATGTTGGAAATGGAAGCAGGCTTTTCAGTGCTTTTGTGGCAATCTCAGGATATTCCGCCTTGACTTTAATCCAGAACATACGGAGATTCAAAGTTGTCTCAAACATACTTTTTAAGGCCACCGTCATTTGCGATCTCAAGCAGTTGATTCTCTTCTAGCGCGGACAAAGTCGATTCACCTGGCTTATTCACAAATGGGTCACGGATCCATTCCCTCCCAGTTCAGGGGTCTTTTGTGGCTGGGAGGTAATGCTCAAACTCTTTCGAAAGCTGAGATAGGTGATTGTGCCCCAGCTGGGAGAAAGAAGGCCCTGGCTCAGTTTCTTTCAAAATCTCTGCTAATGTTTGAAATATGTCAAAAATCCCAAGGTTCACTTGTCACTCTCATAATTCCAGTTTGGCTTTGAATGCAGCCACTTTCTCTGCTGACTTGAACACAGTTGTCATTCTCCCCTGAAGTGACAGTTTGAGTTCATTGAACAGGTTCAATATGTCGTATAAGTAAGCAAGTTTTGCAACCCATTCTGTGTCACTGAAATGTGCTGCCGGTGGTGACTGTTTTTCTAAACAGCTCTTGTAAGTCAAAAACTCTGGCCAATGATCTGCCGTTAGAAAGACATCTCACTTCCGTGTGTAAGAGAAGACGTGTGCTCTGTGCCCATCTCCTCACAGAGCTGCGTGAACAGACATGAGTTAAGGGCACGTACTTAATGTGGTTGATAATTTTTATCTCATCCTGCAAAGTGTTGTTTAGTTCAGGTGAATTTTTCCAGGTAGCCAGCATTTCTCTGTGGATGACACAGTGCACAGACTCACATTCAGAAGCAACCACTGTGACCCGAGTAGTGAAACCGGAAAGCCGTCCAGTCATGGCCATCCTTGCATAAACTGACACAAAATGACCCATTCGGTTCTCCTGATGCGTCATCATGCAAAGACTTGAACAGTTCTGCCCCTGTGGTGGTGTTGGTTGGCAACTAAAGTGCACATAACATATCCTCATGCACGTCCTCCTGAAAACTATATCGCACAAAAACAAGCGTTGTTGCCTTGTCGTCAATGTTGGTAGACTCGTCAACCTGGATTGTGCACCACGGTGACTCATTAATCCTAACAATTGTGCCTCGGTATTCTCTGCTGTTTCATCAATTCATCTAGTTATGGTGCTTCCCAGAAAGGAACACGTGCCACCTTTTGAACAGCAGCCTCTCCTAAAAGTTCACGGCCAATGTCCTTCGCAGCAGGCAGGATCAACTCTTCACCAACAGCGAAGGGCTTCTCAGCTTTAGCAATCAGTTAGCCTCTAACAGTGATGCTCTCAGTGCACGTTTGATGACGCGGTGGCCTTCAACAATTGCTTCTGTTCTTTGTGTTCATGTTTTTTTGTTTTGAAAAACTCCAAAACTTATTATCTTTTAATGAAGGGTGCTTGGTCTCCATGTGGTGAAGCAGTTTTGAAGGTTTCCTGGCTTCGTTGGCCAGCCGGTCACCACATATAATACAAAGCGGGCTTGGAGAATGTGAATCACCTGGTGCAATGAACCTGTGACTTAGGTAGGACTCTTGGTATTTTCTTTTAAATGCAGCTTTCATTTTGTTGGTGGTCTTAGAGTCTTCTGCTGTCTCATCATCGGGTCTTTCCCCTTTTCGAGGAAGCTCTCCCGCGACGTTTGTTTTTTACTCATTTTTGCTAGGGTGAGCTTGTGGGCCTACTACAACTTTGAGACAAGTGTGCGGTGTGGGGGAAACGGGCTTGGGCGGAAGTGGTAAATAAAATTATGGGAGGGCCCTGCGAGGACTAAAATAAATGTCAGATTCTGACTTAAAGCCGCCGCCAGATGCAGCTGTACAGTTGAAGTACATCAACTCCCTTGCCACTATGAAGCTGCCACCAGATGCAGCTTCATTGTCACTTGCCATTCACAGGTAGGTTTTGATATGAATCTGCAAGTAATTCAGTTATTATGGTCTCTTTGCAGTCAGACCTCTCTGCTAATGGTAATCTCTATTTGCAGCCGCTCCCCAGCGCTAGCATCACCGCCTCAGCTCCACCTCAGATCATCAGGCATTAGATTCTCATAAGGAGCACAGCCTAGATCACTCGCACGTGCAGTTTACAGTAGGGTCCGTGCTCCTATGAGAATCTAAGGCCGCCGCTGATCTGACAGGAGCTCAGGCGGTGATTCAAGCGATGGGGAGTGGCTGTAAATACAGATAAAGTTTTGCCTGGCTCACCCGCTGTCACCTCCTGCTGTGTGTGCGGGCTGGTTCCTAACAGGCGACAGGCCAGTACCAGTCCGTGGGCTGGGGATTGGGGACCTCAGCCGTCTCATGGTGCCTGAGCTTGAGTCCAGCTCTAGCACTTTTCCGCTGTATGATTTTGGAGGAGTTTCTTAGCTTCTTTGTGCCTCGGGTACGTTATTTGTGAATAGCGATAATAATATCTAGCTTATGGTGTTAAGATGGTAAAAGCTCTTGTATATATTTAGAATTCTCATGACGGATATAAATGTTACTTAAATGCTAATGATTGATTAATTAAAAATGAAATATCCCACCACTAATAGGCTAACTAAATAATTAAGTCTGATATTAATGGAGAGGGATCGCAGAGGACAATGGCCCAAGAGGCTCGTTTTTCTCTGCTTCCTCCTTCGAGCCTGAGTGACGCCTTCGGCCCCATGGCCATTCCCTGCTAGAAGGATTTCAATTCTTTCACAGCGTTGCCGAGCTCTTCCGCTAAGAAAGTTTAAGTCGTGATTTCGTTACACATTATTCTCAAAGAGGTGTGGGGCGGCCACGTATCAAGAGTCAGAAAACTTTGCCGACGGTCCTCTTTCTAAGGACTGGTGCAGTAGCCAGTGGCATGTCCCCCGCAGCAGGCTTCTGAGCCAGAGGACCGCACTGTTTTAAACGGTAGAAATCTGCTGACAGTCAAAAAGTAAATAGGACCATGCCTTGTTTATTACAGCTTCATTCGACCATAAAAGAATTAATACTTGATTCTCAGAGAAGAAAATTTTCAGGGGCTATACGTTAGTGCACAGTGTGAAATTTCACATCATTTTAAAATTGCAATTAAATCACCCAGCCTAAAAGAAAGATACTTCTGGCAAGTCAAAGGTGCCCTGAAAATGAGTGTAGAAATGGTTTCTTACCCATGTGTACAAAATGAAGAGTTTTATTCCTTTGACTCTTTATTTTCTTCGTAGGACATTGACTTGGGCAGAGTTTGCTGGGATAGGTGTTAACGAGTACATCTGTTTTCAGTAAATCTCTGATATAGGCATGAAACTTCATGCTTTGACACAGGAGGCGAAGAACGTATTGGCTCTTCACCTGGACAGACTGTCAATGCCTCATCGGTGCCTGACGCCAGTGTCCTGGAAGCACTTAACTCTTACGGGGGTCACTACGCATGGATCAGCAATTGGCTAATGATCAAAAGATTCTAAGAAGATGCTTTCAGAGCAACAACCAGTTTTAGACCTGGAATATGCATCAGGCATCTCTTGGGTACCACCTCAGCGCCTCTGGGTGTCCCCTGTCTCTTTTTCCAGCCGCTGATGCAGGCTCTGAACTGCTTCCCATAAGGTAAGCCCAGGTCTCACCCCTGTGCTGGGGCTTCCAGAATCTGCCCTGCAGCTTCTCTGAGCCACAGGGGCCCACGCGTTGCCCAGCCCAGAAGTGTGGGGGAGTGAGGGTTGGGGGCAGACTTTTGACTGATGGAGCATAAGCGCTAATGGATAAATGCTTTCCTTTCTTCTCCCAGACGAAAGGTCCTGAAGCATCTTTCATGCTACTCCCCAGGCAGCCGGATGGAGCTGGGAACCATTTGCAGGAGCTGTGGCCAACGTCCTAACGCATCCTCATATTGGTTTTCCATCCTTCCGTGCTTCGTTCTTGTCTCTCGCTCCTACTTGCCGGACCACGTATCCTAATAAACATTTGCACTCAAGCCTGTTATCTCAGGTTCTGCTGTCTGGGGGACCCAGGCTAAGTCCAAGTCCTTTTGACTTTTTTTTTTTTTTTTTGGCCAAATGGAGTTATATTAATAGTATCCGAGCTGTCTTCACACCCCCCGCCCCCCATCTCCATGAGTTTTCCAGATGCAAAAGAGCTCAGCCTCTTCTCTGTGTGCATCTGCACCCAGCATGGGGAGGAAACAGGGTATGGAGTTACCCATCTCCTTGCACTGGACATGGTGGCTCTCAGCGAGCATGGGGAGTTATGATGTCTTTGCTTGTCACAGTGGGACGCAGAGTGGAGTGTGCAGTCCAGATCTGGCAACCGGTCAGGAACTCTGGCCCTGGGCCTTTTGTCTACTAACTTTCACCTGGCTCCCTTTTATTTTCCCAAGTCATGTTTTCAGCTTCCTCCTAAATTTTTTGTTTATTTTATCCTGCTCTATTTGTGGATTTGAGGGTTATAAATAAGCAAAGATTTGTGTGAGTAAGCCTTTTAAAAAATCATATACCCAAATGTCCCAAAGTCACATCTAATACTCTTACCATGTGACGAAGCTTTTAAAAGTGATGAGAAAATTGTGGTTTTTAAAAATAATCCTATAAAAATCTTCACTATTTTCATTTGGAGATCATTTATTGAATTTGCTTAATCACTGGCAAGCCTGAATTCACATTTGCCTGTGAATTTATGACTATTTTCTTGACATTAAAGAGGTAGGCAAGAAATGGGGAAGATAAAAATTATAACAACAAAAAGTCTGCCATATTATCCACAGTTTGATAGCTGATAATCTTTTTGTCTCTCTTTTTAACCTAAAATACAATAAGGTTGATATTCAATTCTTGTGTGTCGAGCATAAATTTTAAAATAATAAATAATGTTTCAAAAAGATTGATTTTGGTTTGTATCAATAACAGGCCACATTAACAGGATTTGGCGTATGTGGGGAACTCATGAAGTTGTAAAGGATAATCTTGGAAGCACTATTAACAATGATGAAAATTTTTAGTGTAGTATTATAATAGAAGATAAGTCCGAAACAGTAAACAGGGAATCTAAGCTTGAGCTTAAACTGGTACCTAAATATGGTCTCAGCACTGGCAGGCCAGCCTGAGAGCGCTGGTTTGCAAACGGGTGCTGATGGCAGGTGAAGGGAAGGCCGTGTCGCCATCCAAATGTGCCTGGTGGGAGCTGGGCTGGGAAGAGACGTAGAGTACACCTTGGATCTCAGCCACTGGCCCTCCTGGTGTGCTCACCTCTGGCCCCGAGGAAGGTGGCAGCCTCGCAATCTATGCAGATGGCGGGGCCCCGCGGTGGGGCGGGAGGCCTCTCTAGGGTTTGCCTTGGGAGCACCGAACTCGGAGCAACACCAAACTCGGAGCAGCACCATCTGTGTGGCGCCCACCCTCCCCCAAGTGGTCTAATAGCCAGGGGACATCGAGAAAGGGGTCCAGAGCAGGACTGAGAGGAATGGCCCCGGGCTCAGTCACGCCACTGCTTGGGGATATCCAGAAATAACTGGTGAGAAGGAAAGTAGATTTTGAAGAAACAGAGATCCACATTAAACAGGTAGAATCAAGAGCCAGTGTGTTGGACATACGAGGTCTGTCTGGAAAGTATCCAGCCATGTAACAGGAAAGACAGAGACATTTATTGAAGATGATGCAAGATACAGGAAACACTGTGCATAGGACAGTGACGCCTCAGTCCCCTTCAGAGGAGGCACCCGGGGACCTCACAGAGCTCTCCCAGCGCCTCCGAACCTCACCCGCGCAGTCAACATTCCCAGGTGTTCTGTCTGCTACAGGCCTTCCAGAATGTGGACCACTTTCAACAGATGCTCGACCGTCTTCGAAGCATTTGTGCCACACTTTCCTTTGCGCTGCTCTCATTGCACCATCCCCGAAAGCTTTTGAATCATCCGAATAGTTTCAGTGGAGGAATGTTTCCTCGTGGTCACTGAGTGGCGGCCGGCCCCCGCTGACTGGCACAGGGCTGGCGTCAGTGTCCGTGCGTGCGCATCCCCGTCTGCTCGCCTTGGCTGCCAGGTTACATCGATGTTGTGCAAACCGTTCTTGTTATATTAACAATGGCCAGAAACTTTCTGGACAGCCCTGGTGTGTGCTGTGAAAATCTCCCTCTGCGAGAGAAGAATTTATTCCTCTAGCTGCTGGGGATGCTTCTGGGAGACTGTCTTTAGCTGTCTGTTTTCTCTGGGGATTCCTCAGCTGAGGGAAATTTTCTCACCCAAGGTCATGCCTCCTTCTAGGGACCTGCCACATAGGTACAGTTTTTATGGGTGCAGTGGTCAGGGGCATGCCAGGATAGCATATCCAAAGGAAGAACAAATTTTAGCATCTTGTACCACAACGGCAGAGTGCAAAACCTTCAGGTGCACTTAATTTATGGAAGCCGTAGTTTCCACACCTGGGAATATTGCCTCAACCAGGATACCATTTGAAAGTTAACAGCTTTGAAAGCAGGCTGGAAAAAGAAAGGGCTATAATCGGGTCCAGGATGTAGTGCAAGCAGCCCTGTGTCTGCAGGCCTTCTGGTATGAGAGGTATCAGTGGTGGGAAAAGATGCCATGTGGAGATTGTGGCAAGCACCAATGGGAAATCACAAACAGGCACCTAAGAATCAGAACCAAGGCTATTCCATCACAGCAGAGAATTCTACCACTTTGAACAATAGTTCTGGCATGCTACAGAAGCCTAGGAGAGACAGAGCACGTAACCATGGGACACCAAGTGACCATGTGGCCAAAGCAGCCCACTATGAGATGGGTTCTATCAGAACCACCATGTCACATGAGATAGTTTGGATTTTTGTCCCCTCCAAATTTTGTGTTGAAATTTGATCCCCAGTATTGGAGGTGGTGCCTACTGGGAGGTGTTTGGGTCACGGAGGTGGAACCCTCAGGAATGGCCCGGTGCCCTCCCCATGGTAACGGGTGGGTTCTTGCTCTATTAGTTCACAGGAGAGCTGGCTGTTTAGAAGAGTGTGGCACTTCCCTTCCCTCTCTCTTGCTCCCACTCTCACCATGTGATGTGCCTGTTCCTCCTTGGGCTTCTGCCATGAGTAAAAGCTTCCTGAGGCCCTCCCTTCTAGAAGCAGATGCTGGCATCATGCTTCTTATACAGCCTGCAGAACCATGAGCCAATTAAACCTCTTTTCTTAAAAAATTACCCAGCCTCAGATATTTCCTTTATAGCAACACAAACAGACTAAGACATCATATCACTGGCTGGGCCACAGAACAATCCATCGTAATCCTGGACTGGTGCATCTGGGGTTAGGTTCTGGTAGGACTAGCAGGCATGGTGAAGCCGAATGATAGTCATCCCCAGTACTGCACCAGAACCACTCTCAGCTCGCACCTGGGGCCACATGGAAGCTCCTTTACGATCAGCCGATTGAGGATGAAGGAGCTCAAGCTTGCTTCGTGGCTGGGCTGGTGCTGTATGTGTGTGCAAGCTGCAAATGGGTGGGACTGCACTACAGCCCCATCAAGGGTGGTCTTGAAAGACAGTGGGGAGGCAGAGAAAACTTCAGGCGGTGTCCCTGGTGATATACTTTGTGTTGCAAGAGAGGTGGCCTGAGGCTGTAACATACAGAGACTCACGGGCAGTAGCGAATGGCTTGACCCGATGGGCAGGGTCTACGAGGAGAAAGATTGGCAGATTAGCAAGAAGGAGGTCTGGAGGCATGTGCGTGGGCTGTGGGAGTGTGGGGAACTTTGCATTGCATGTCAGCACCTGCGAGAGAGAGAGGCACTAAACACGCAGGCAGACAAAATGACAGACTAATTGTTGGCAGCCTCTGTCATCAGCCACTCCAGTGCTGACACAACAGCACATGAATAGGATAGCCATGGTGGCAAAGATGGAGGCTATGCGTAGGCCCACTAGCATGGGCTCCCACTCACCAAAGCTTTTTCAGACTGCTGCTGCCAAATATCTAACATTCCAGGAGCAGAGACTGATACTGAGGCCCCAGTACAGCACTATTCCTTAAGAAGACCAACCAGACACTCTGAAAAATCCACTGCGCTGGACATCTTCCACCCTGCAAGAAACAGCAATTCATTTTAACTTGAATGGACACATATTCTGGGTATGGGTTTACATTTCCTGCCACTAGCACTTTGGCTAGCACCACTACCCAAGAGCCTATATAGTGTTACATCCATGTTCACAGAATCTATATAATATCACATAAGGGCAAGGAAGCCATTTTTCGGCAAGGAGTTTTGGAATGGCCACATGGCCATGGACGCCACTGACTCTGTCACATGCTATATCACGCAGCAGCTGCAAGCCAGAAATTGCAATGGTGCAGTAGACAGACTTGTCGAAGGCTTAGCTGATACGCCAGCTCAAAGGTGATACCGGGCGAGGATGGAGCACCATTCTTCAGGAGGCAGGTACACCTTAAATCAAGACCTTTGTATGGCAGTGTTCACAATGAGCAGAATCCATAATGCTAGGAACCAAGGAGTGGAAACCAAGGAGAACCAGGGGTTCTCCCAGCCATCACTCCAGTGACCAACCTGAAGAATCCTCAAAACACTGAGCTCTGTGGGTTTTGAGGTCCAGGTTCCTAAAGGGGGAATGTTGCTGACAAGGGACATGACAGCCCCACTGAACTATAACTGTGGCTGATCCATGGGAACTCCTTGTACCAAGGGGCTGACAGGCAAGAAAGAGGAGTCACCATCTGGGAAGAAATCATTGAACTTGATCATCAGGAAGAGGGAAGGCCACTGTAACCCTCGCGGACAGGGAGAACCTCGGTGATTTACTTAGGTACCTCTTGGTATTCCCTCCTCCAATTTTTGAAAGAAAATGGACTATAGACCCCTCGGGGATGAGCAACTTGTCTTCCACAAGGAAAGCCACCAAGATCAGAAGAGGCGCTTGTTGAGACTGCGGAAAGTCTTCAATGGATAACAGAGGAGGGAGAAGGTAAGCATCGGTTGTCACCCTCAAACCAGCTATGGCATCACGATCCATGATTTGTCCCACTAGCCTTCCTCTTCTACGTTCCCACGAGGACCAGAGCTCACAAGTATCTTGGAGGAGCTTTTCCCAGAACCTATAAGAAGAAGAGCGTCCAAGTGCTGCGAGGGGCGGGCTGTCACGGATGCTTTGTCCTGCTCAGGAAGATTCCTAATGAGGAATGAAGGTCTTATTTCCAAGATGCTGGGAAGATGTCCCTCCGCTGTTACCCTGTGGGGTTTGCCTCACCTAAAGAATGTAGCCTGTGGGATCTGAAGATCACACCTCCTGCCAGGAACCACGTGCAGTAGGTGACTGGTGGGTATGAAAGTGGAGAGGCCTGGCTCTCTTGCTGCCATGTGGGACAACTCTGCAAGGCTTCCCGGATCCAGAGCTCCATGCGGATTGGCGGGTGTTTTTGCTGAGCCTGCATTGCACCTTAACCTCCTCTCTGTTTCCTCCTCCTGTTCCTTCTCCCTACCAAGTGCCGCTCTCGAAAGCACTCCTAATCTACAACTTCCTTGGGACCTTCGCCTCCTGTAGCCAGTAAAATCTGGGTGATTACCAAATGCAGTAATTTGTATTCACAGGTTGCTGAGGGCCTAGAAGAAGAACTTAGGTTATTAAAAAATAGTCAGTTTTATTCGTACCCCCTTACAAGCCTCTTGCATGTTGTCAATTGATTTTGATTCAATATCCACGTATGTAGCAAAGTGAGCTCTTTTTGAGAATTCCTGAATGCGTTCAGTCTCAGCACATCTCACTTCCGATGCCAGATTTCCAGCCCTGATTTCAGTTCTCAGTTTGGATTGCAGCCATTTCGTGAAAGATAATGGGCGTTCACAGAGCTAAGTAGATGCAAACATTCCTCAGAGCTTTGACACACGGTCAGAAACTTCATGAGAATTTGTGGATTCATATATTCATTTCCAGAGTCCTAAGGGTTTGTGCCTTCTTTGCATGCATGGCTTGTTTTTCAGCCCTATCAGTTCTCGAAACTGAACCGCACTGATAAAGCAGATGTTTAATAATTCAGATATATGCTGAGGTTCGCATTCCATGGGCAACTGCAGAAACGTAAAAACGTGATTCATTTTTATCAAATTCTATGAATGTTTTTTTGAGTTATGACTTCCTATTCACTCAGCTGACACTCTTGAAACTCTGTGGAGGTTTTGGGGAGCTCAGGTGAGATCGGAAAAGAGAACAGGTATGTCCCCAGCTGCCATCTGTGTGCTCAGACATCCACTTACATCTGGGCAAATCGGCAATGCAGCTTTTCTCCCTTGCTACTTGGAGTTCAGGCCTGGCCTTACCAGTGAGAAAATTCCATCGTGGGATCCTTTGGGAAAATAAAGAGGCGGGCCCTCTGAGTGCTTTCATGACCGAAAGCTGTTGATTTGAGAAAGCAGTTCGGGAAGCCTCTTCAATGGGTTTGCACAAATTCTTCTGACAAATGATGCAGTGAGAGTCGGGATGTCTGTCTCTTCTCTGGACTTGGGTAAAGAATTGAGACCTTTTTCCTGTTTTCCTATGATCCCTATAAGACGCGAGAACTAGCTTTTCCACTTTGGATCCAACTTCTCAGATGTTTTACTGGAAGAGGCACGTGGGCCGGCTCAGTATGTGACTTTGGCACTGCCCAAGGCCGCACCTCCAGTGCGCCTGGCTGCCTCTCCCCTCTGTCGCTCCCACTTTCCTCCCACCCCCAGCTCTTCCCTTCGCAGTTCGGAGGATCCCCTGAGCTCTCATAGCCCTGAGCTGGCACAGGTAAAGGGACTGTAGGGACAGATTCCTCCGTTCTCCCCAGATCTTGAAGGCGGGGCACGGGCCCCAAGCCGTCGCAACGAAAGCTTGCAGAGCTGGTGGCACGTGGGCGACCCAGCCGGGAGGCCGAGGGATTTGGTCCAGGGTCTGTCGGAACCTGAGTCGGAACTCATGTCTCCCGCCCGTGTGCCCCGCAGACCGCCTTCTCCGCTGATGCGGCCCGCGCCGGGGGAGTCGGTCTGCGGGAATATTGAACCCCGGGCTCCGGTTTGCCTCATCAGTGTGCATCTTGATGCCAAAACTCTCGCAGTGGTACTTTTCCTCTTCCGTTCAAAAACATTGGTGCTCTCCCCTGGACTTTTCCATTGAAAAGCCTACTGTTTAAAATGTTTAAAGTAATCTTTTCCAGTCTTGGCAACGTCGTCATTTGCAGCTCTGATTAGCCATTCGATGGTCAACACTTTGGGCGTCTCCCTCTCGTCGTGCCAGATTTAGCGCCTCACTTGTTCACGAGAGGAATAAGGTGGCCGCCCCCGGCTGAAGTCCCCAACTTGAACCTCAGACCCCTCCCTAAGCTCAGATCAAAAGAACCTGCCTCAAGTCCACCATGTATGTGCTGCGTGAGACTCTGGAAAGGCAACTAGTGCAAGCTCCATGTGACCAGGGACATGGTCCTGCTTTGTCCCTGCTGTTTCCTCGGCTGCTTGGACAGTGCTGGCACAGGGCTGACCCTCAGTCACTGTTGGATCAATGCATGCTGCCTGGGGCTCCGCCAGCGGCAGGTGCGAGGCCCTGAGTGCGCGGGGACAGAGTGCCTTGCAGGAGACCAGGGTGCAGGGAAAGCGGAGGGACCGCTGTTCAGCCAGATCATTGCAGCGCAGCATGGCCAGTGCTGTGGGCTGAGGGGCACCCGGGGCAGAGGCAGGAACCAGAGAAGTGGATCCAGAGATGACGCCTGCTCAGAGACCCGAGGATGGTAGGAATCGCCAGCCCGTCTACACTCCTCAAGCTAACCGTGGGCCATCTGCTCCCATTCCTGCCTTTATCTTTTTAATCTAAGTGCTCCTCACTCCCCAGCCAGCCAGGCCTTCTGTTCTGGGGAAGCTAATCTGCTTTCTGCAACCCCCAAGGGCTTGCTGGGTAGTGTCTGGCCGCTTTCGCCGCTGCCAGCCTATCTCTGGATATACGTTCATTACATCCCAAAAGGTCTTGCTCAGACCCATGGGGTCTGGGAGCCTTCCCTAATGAATTCTCTTCCAATCCTTTTATTTCCCTCCTACTCAGAGCTTGTGCTTTTAGCTTGTGCAGTGTGATTCTAAGGACGCAGATGAATCACACTGGCGTGAGCATGATTTGGATGTCCATAGATAAAAATAATACAAAGAAAGGTGTCAGGATTCTCCTCATGTCCTTTTAGAAAGACAGGAAATGAAGTGCGCGCAGCATTGCATGTCAATGTGGAAATGAACGCAGTGGGGGGTGGCCACCTCCTTTTCCCAGGGACTCTTAGCATCCCCACTGTCACTATGTCAATGTGACATTTCACGACGATGTCAAGACATAGTTCTTTATGCAAATTTAGCACTGTTTATGGATATAAAGATGGGGGGCAATCTGGAGGGGAGCTATGTTAAAATGGGCCTTATAATCGCTGTCAGGTTTTTATATTTGACTCCCGAGTTGTAGTCTCTTCAGGAATTTATCCGTCTCTCTATTCCAATAGAATAGTTAAGGAAACAAAATAATAAAATAACTTTATAATTGTGAATAGTGCTTTACGGTTCCCATGATCTCCTCTGGGATGCCTTCCTGAATCCCTAAGAGGGTCTTTATCACCTTACTGTGCGCTCCCAGTCATCCCTAGCCTAACACCTCCTGCAAAATATTGTAGCTTGTATTTCATGCCTGACTCCCTAGCACTGCCGTCCCCAACCCCAGGCCGGGGCCCGGTGTCAGGCCATGGCCTCTTAGGAAATGGGTGTGCGTCACCACCTAACCCGCACACCGCCACCACCCCACCCACGACACCCCACCACCCCACCCCAGTCCATGGAAAAACCGTCTCCCATGAAACCAGTCCCTGGTGCCGAAAAGGTTGGGGACTGCTGCCTTAGCAGACAGAATTCTTCAAATGGGGGGAGCTTGGCTTCTTCCTTTGCTTGCTTCTGTGATCTGGCTCCTGGCAGATCTCAATACACTTTAAAAATACCTAATAGATAATAAATAAATAAATGAATGGATTAAGTTAATGGTGTTTCTGTATTAAGTATTTGATAAAGGCATTTTATATTACTCTTTTTATTATGATAAAATAAAGTAAAAGCAGATAATCTTTTACTACTGGTAGAAAAAATATTTGTAGGAGAAAGTTTGTAGTTGTAGATGCAATTACGTTTCTAAATTTTTTCTAAGAGTTCTTTTATCCCCAGAATAGGTAATAAGGAGTTAGTTGTATTAATTTGGGCCAGCACTTCCGCTGTGTTGTAAAATTGATTCAGGTAAGTCCCACCTTTCCGTGAGAGTTAGAAAAGAGAAAGCACTCCAAGACTAAAAAAATATAGAACCAAATAGTTACCATGTAAATGATGGAGCATTAGGTGATTCTTTGGGTATTTTCTCCTTCATGCTAAAATGTTAATCTCTGAGTTATGCACTGTAACAAGAGATCCGACCGAAAAAAGTGTTTCTGGCCTTAATGCATAAAATATGTGCATGCAATTTGAGGACTTGAAAAATGGATCATTCTTTGGGGGAAAAAAGAATGGTATGAAAGTTACTGCCACTCTGGGAGAACAGAACGTGATTATCTACAAGGTTGGCTAATTTTGAATACTGATTGCCAAACTGTTCAATAAAATATGAATACTTATTATGGCAATCCGTGTCGCATGTTACATATCCCATTTCAGGGGTGAAGCGCACCTTCTTAAAGAAATATACACTAACTAGGTGATGTCAAACAGTATGAAGCGAGGAGAAATTGAGGCTGAAGTGCTTGTTTCCTATTGGTTGCCGAACTGGACTTTAACCTCTACGAAAAGATTAAAACCATAAACAACACTCAGTATCCATGGTAACGTGCATAAGAAGGTAATTATTTTTTCTTTACATTTTTAAATTTCAGAGTTTAATAGCATATTATATGCATTGCCTCAGGCCCACAATTCCTCCAGTTGGTCATTAAGTATTAGGAAATGCCCTCTCTACCAATCGTTATTGCTTAAATAAAATGCCACTTACAAGCCTCATGAGCAAAGGAGGCACAGTGTCAGCGGAAGGCCCACCGTAGCTATTGGGGTGCTTCGGCACCGAAAGCGTGGACCCCCAGAGCACCTGGCCCAGAAGCCAGGCTCGTGTCCTGACAGCAACATACACGGGAAGCCTTTTGCGTTGCGGTTAATTAAACTCAAGAAACAGCTCAGTTTTTCAGGTAAACACACCGGAAGAAAGGCCGCGGGCCCACGTCCTCCTGTGGTCCGACCTGGCTGCCGCAGGCAGGAGCGAGGAGTTCTGGGTGTACCCGATTTTCGTTAATTCCACTTTATTGTAGAGAATCACTCCCTGATGTACCAGCGGAAGTCTGGGTTTGCGATATTTAAGGAAGACTCACGTTCACTACACACTGATGACCGAGAAGGTATAAAGGGAGAATTTACTTACGAATCTAGCTAACGTTCTTTCTACACAGGTAGAGTGATGACAGCACTTTAATAGTCATCTAGAGACTCCAGTTCCAGTTGAAACCCCAACTCCTTCCACCCACTACAGTGGTGCCTTTCCTTGCCCGGTACACCTGGGTGGCTTGCCCAGCACAGGTGCCGGCCTCATGGCTTCGGCTCGCCTGCGAGACACGGCCCCAGCAAGGCCGTCCCCAGATGACTTGTGCAAACAAGAGGAAAAATATGTGCTGAAAACTAGAGCTAATCTAGGAAGCTCTAAATTTAGACCGGATTTTTCTTCCAAGAGTTTATTTGTAAATCAGTTTTTGGAAGCCGGAGCAAACATTTTCCCATAGAAACATTGCAATAGACGTGGCTGTGCAGATTTAACCCCTGACGAAAGTGCGATACTACACTTTAGCAAAAACATCTTTATTGGCTGCATTTTGTCTCACCTTTTCAGCTATGTTACGGATTAAATGGTTTTCTTGTAGGCTAGTCTGAGAGCTGGACCACCATGTGCAGTGGTTTCTCTGGGAAGTTGCTCCCTACTCAAAGAGCTGGATGTGAGTGCTGCTGCCAAAACATCACAGAAAAGAGAGCCTTCCCTCCAACATTGCTGATGATGCCACCCAGAAGTTAAAAGGGGCATCCATTTTTACATAAGGGACATTTATAAATTTAGTGTTTGTATTTTGGGAACTGCCAGCACTTAATTTAGAAAGTAGTACAACTGTATTAGGCTAAAGGTGAACTCTACAGAGTTTAGACCAGGAAGTTGAATGAGAAAACATAAACAGTAAAGCAAAATATAGAACTACGATTAAGAACTTCATAGCAACGCTATGAGCAAGACCAACATTCCAGTTCCCAAACAAGGCAATGCAAACATTTCTTTTCTAGAAATAGGAAAGAAATTCAAGGCCTGAGAAGCAATGGATTATGATGTTGATTGTAGAAACTTTCTCTGAGCTGCATCCTAGCTACTTGTCTCCCCACCAAAAAAAAAATAACACCAAGCTGTGAGCAATAGCTCTTCTTCTAGGCAATTCCCTCAGTTGTTTTTGCCCCCAGATGGTAAGAGAGATGGAGAATATTTTTTGGCCAGAATCAGGGGTGAGGTGGGATACGGAGCCGGCTGGGAGAGCAGAAGACGGAGTCAGGATCCATGAGAAAAAACAGGAATCCGTTTAGGAGGTTTGTCAGGGTCAGAGGTCCTTTTGGAAGAGAAAGGGGCCATACGCCATGATTCCCAGAGAAAGGAATTAAAGCAGAGGGCCAGAGGAAGGCAGAGAAATGCTGTCAGAGTTGCATGAAATGACACTTGGAATCTTCCAGAAAAAAAATAAACACACCAGAAAGTAACAATGTATGTGCTGAGGTCAAACCTCTCGTGGTAGCTAGGAAGGAGCAGCAGGCAAGTTCGTAACCAGGAAGAGGAACCTTGGGCTGACCTGGGACTCTCCTGGATTGCCAATATCAGGAGTTCGTGCCCAGTTTGTCTAACATCCAAGGCACAGGGAAGCAGCCAGTGCTCTCCAAGCTACTCGCGAGTCACTTGACTTCCTGTTCCTCGTGTCCTCCAGTTTGGGCACCTCCGGGGATGTTGAGTTTACATCCCTGACTCTAGTTCTGGCCCGGAAGAACCGCCCAGGCTGAGCTGGGGTCCAAACCTCCTTTGATTTTGAGGAAGTGGAGAGAAATTCAAACACTATGTCCCTTGTCATCACTCATCCTATCATCAGGGACAATTTGTTTCATTTGCCACCATTAGAACAAAAATGGCAGAAGTGAGAGATTTTTCCAAAGCTGTTTGGAAAGCACTTCTCAGGGTCAGTTAAGAAAAGTCCCCGTGCTAAAATTTGCTACTTCCGCTGCACCAAAACACAAACGTGGCAGCATGCAGAGATGCTGTTGGAAGAGAAAGAGAAATCAGAGTTTGTTGCTTGTGACAGACTGAAAGAGTCCCGTTATATCAATAGCAGGACTTCCCCGTCTTCTGGACACAGCATGGTGACCATCTGCAGGGCTAGTCTCTCTCATTTTCTCAGCACTTCATACAAAGGCTTAGTTCTTTAGAATATGCTCATTTCAGAAAAAGAAAGCTTCTCGATAGCTATTTAGTTCAAATAACCCCTTTTTGGATGAATTAGTGAAGACTAGAAAAGGCCATTTTAAGAAAAGATACATTCCAATCTAATGAGACTGTTGGACGTCTGACTTGCTGGGAAACCCTAGCCCCTGGGACGCCTGCCACCGTAGCCATGCCCTTGTGGCGCAGTGACTTCTCAGCTCATGATGTGTGGAACGCGTGGTTTGGACAAGATGGAGCATAAAAATATATCAGCCTCTGGAATGTTCAGCCCAGAAAGTTCATGCCCAGGTGAACGCTGCGTTTGCTGTCCATATCAGAAGGGCAGTCTTATGCTTGAGCTCATTCCAAAACAGGCTTTGAGTTGGGTAAAAGGGATTGTATATGCTATCCTGTCAGTTATTTCCTAAAGTTAATTGTGTTTGTTAATGTATATTAGCAGAGTAATTTTTTAAAACCTCAAAATGATTTGGATACCCTTTGCAGAGGTCATTCTGAATCGTGAATGTCTGGCTGATGAAACGGCTTTGAGCGCACACGGAGCTGGCTAGTTTTAAATAGCTCCACTTGACCTTTGTAAGACCTCCCCAAGCAACGGCTTCGGAGGGAGCTGCTTCAACAAAACAACAGGAGTGATTTGTCTTGGCCTATCTAACAGTAGTTCCTATTCCACGTCTGCGCTTAAATTGGGCCGGGTGACATTCCCTGTGCCGCCGAGAATCGCAGACTGTCTGAGGCAGGGACGCATGAAGATATCGTCTAGGCCGAGAGTTGGCCAACTTTTCTGTAAAGGACCAATGGTCAATATTTCGGGCTTTGCAGGCCATCTGGTCTCTGTCACAGCTGCTCACCTCTGGCCTTGTGGCAGAAAGCAAAACGAGTGGGCGTGGCCATGTTCCAGCAAAACTTTATTTACAGAAACAGGCCAGGCTGGGTTGGCCCACAGGCAGTAGTTTGCCAGCTCTGATCTAGTCCAGTTTCTTCACTTTACCGATAAGGAAAAAGAGGCCAGGGAAGACCCGGAGTTTCCCAGAGCCACTAGACGGTTAGCAGCAAAGCCGGGTCCCAAACCCAGAAATGGAATCCAGACTCCAGCGTATTTCTGTCTCGTTTCCCAAAGCTTCTTCTGCCCTGGAGATGACATAAGTCTGAGTCAGAAAGTAGTATGGGAGGAAATCATTCTCAATTGCTTAATAAAAAGAACTTCAAAGAAGAAAAATTCTTAAAGGAAATTGTCTGACTATTTGCATTCTTCTTAGTGCCATCGTTCTATTTCAGGATGGCGGCGAAGGGGTGAATACCGAAAGATTGTTGTGTCAGAGTCTCATTTTGATGGAGCTTTTCACTAGAGGGGAGTTGAATGAAGCTAGCGAGGCAGGGTTTCCAATTTGCCAAACCACCGTTGCTGGCCTCTGATCAGAAGTTCTAAACATGGGATTCGGGGGTCAATGGCTCCCTGAAGTTTCTGTGCTTTTCTTCCTCAGGGCAGGAAGCGTAGTTTTCTTCAGACCTCCAGAGGGACTTGTGACCCACCCCCCACCAAAAAACAGTTACAAGTTACAAGGTTCTAGATGGCGAATACTCCTGTTCCAGCCAGGCTTCCTAAAGAGAGAATGAAGAAGCTACAACGAAGTCCCTTTCCTCCCATATGTCCTCAGGCACTGGCTCTGCGGAGCGCGGTTAGCCGACCACCAAAAGCCATTGGGAAGGAAGGGACAGTGGTCATGATTCTGTTGACAGACAGACACATGAGCATACTCTGTGGACGGTTCTGCAGAGGCCGGGAGCAGCGACGCGCCAAGTCGGCGGGCTGCGTGGCAGCTGCAGGTCGTCAGCTGCTCGGAGCAGGACATGCCAGTGCTGGGTACGCGCAAGGCCAAACTCAACTCCCAGAAGCTTGATGTCTGGCGGCGTGCTGGACCGAGCTGCCTCAGCCTCCCCTACTCCTACAAACAGGGAGAAATACCGGATGAAATAGAATGAAAAAAACCAAGTTTGTTGTTGTTGTTTTAATACAAGTTGAATTCAAAAGAAAGGAATGGAAACTTCCATATACCAGAAGCAAAGAGTAAAACTCAAATCAGAAGGGTCACTTGAGCTGATACCACCACGGCCCAGGGGACTAAAGGCTAGGCCTTTAATTCCCCTCCGCAGATAAGGAGTGAGTCCACTTACCGGCAGGAATTAGGAGAGAGATCTCAGCCTAAAGCCAGAACTCTCAAAGGGCCCCTGGCCTCTGAGACGGGGTCCAGAAACCTCCATCCAATAGCCCAGTTAGGTATTAAGGAAGTTTTCAGGCTACCCAAGGCTCTAGGGAGGAAGAAATGTCTACTGTGAGTAAAATTAAATCCAATTTTGCATTTCACGTGCAGGGCTGGGATCCAAAATTGCAAAACACGCGTGGATTGGGAACGACTGGCCGAGGGAAAAAATAGTCCAAACCGGAGAATTCTTGGTGTCCAGTGGACACTGCCCAGAACCAAGGCAGATGCCTCAGCCCCCGGCACACGGACTCCAGAGAAAGCCGCTGTCCACCGAAGACGAGCTTCTCTGAGCGCTCAGGCACAAACGTGCACGTGTGCTTGTACACATGTCGTTGAAACACCGTGGGAGAAACAAGAACTGAAACTGAGTGAACAAGCTGTAAGAGACTGTAACATAAGAATTTTAAAAATATAAAATAAGATGTAGATACAATTAGGAAAGACTACATTTAAAAAAAGATTTGGAAAAAAAAAAAACCAAATGAAAAATTACAGAAATGAGAACTATGGTGGTTGAAGTTAAAAACACGGCCAGGCGCGGTGGCTCACACCTGTAATCCCAGCACTCTGGGAGGTCAAGGCAGGAGGACGGCTTGAGGTCAGGGGTTCAAGACCAGCCTGAGCAAGAGTGAGACCCCGTCTCCACAAAAAATATAAAACTTAGCTGGGCATGGTGGCACATGCCTGTAGTCCCAGCTACTCGGGAGGCTGAGGCAGGAGGATCCCTTGAACTCCGGAGTTTGAGGTTGCTGTGAGCTGTGATGACACCACTGCACTCTAGCCCAGGCAACAGAGCAAGACCCTGTCTAAAACAAAAAATAAAAACTCCACGCTCCCGTAAAACAACATAGCTGAAAATTTTACTGACCTGGGACATAGATCCAAGGGAATCACTCAGAATACTACACAGAAAGTTAAAGGCATGAATCCATTTTGACTGAGTCCCTGGAAACCAAGGACAGCCTTAGCAGGCCAGACTATGACAGCAACACCAACTCAGACCTAGCCACTGGCAGGCTGAGGTTCCCGCCAAACCTGGTCAGAATTACTTCAGGAGGTAGACGGAGCTGAGCCTGAAAATTCAGGGCCTCAGGAACTCCTGGTGAAAAACCCTGGGGAAAAGGAGCTATGCCTACTTTACTGGCCCTTCCTGTCCCCTGGAGAGGCTGACTGGTCTTGAGGGCAGCTCCTCCTGTAAAGGAAGAGGAACAGGCCCCCCTTCCCTCCCAGTTTCTTAGGGGCCCGTGGCCCTTCCGCTGAGCAGAGCCCTGCGGCACATTTCCCAGCTGTGGGGAAGTTTTCCTAAGAGGCTTCCATGAGCTAGGCCTTACCCCAGGAGGGGCACATGCCACAAGGCCTGTGTAGACATTGCCGGGAACTGGCAGGGAAGACAGCTTCTTCTGCACAGGAGACTGAACAAAAGGATGAACAGTAGGATGCTGAATCTCAAGGTCACCTTGAACAGCCTCCCCCTCTGGAATCATCTCGCCAACAGTCTCTAGTCCCTGACCTCCTGCTGGCTAAATCTCTGCACACTGGCTGCTGCCCGAGCTCTGCCTCGCCCCCGCTGGCTCCCACCTCGGATACCTGAACCACGTACCCAGTGGGTGCCCATCCCGTGGCCTCTGCTTTGCTGCAGTCCCCACCCTGGCTTGGCTGTACCCCAGGGACCACATTTTCACAGCCAAACAGGATCC
This sequence comes from Indri indri, assembly GCA_004363605.1. NCBI lineage: Eukaryota > Metazoa > Chordata > Mammalia > Primates > Indriidae > Indri > Indri indri. The sequence goes on along the minus strand of RJWJ010007751.1, from coordinate 8,561 downwards.
TTCCAGAAGGCAAACCCTCCTCCCACCCTTTGCTATTGTTACCGGGAACCAGCTCTTTTTCCGAGAACCTCCCCGCACGTAGGAGAGGTGGGAGAGCGCCGGGGGAAGCGCGCTTGCCACAGGGGGCTGGGAACCGCTTGACTGGGAGGCTGGAGATGAACCGTCACGGGCCCATCACTCGGAGAACCCCAGAGAGCTGTAGTTATTAGCGTTTTGCCGAGATTTAGGCAGCACTCGCTAATGGCTAAAGAAAATAACACCATTAACACCGGCGTGGTGCAGCAGCAACTCTGCAGACAGGACTCCCACCGACTTCAGAGGGACCTGGCCACCAGGTGACGTTGAAGTGCCCTCTGCCCCCTTTCTTTGTTCAACGTGCACCAGTTCCAAAGCTGAGTCAGCAGGGCGAGCCAGTTCTGGGACAAAATGAGGACCTTCGTTGTCTTGAATTACTTGTACCGTCTAACTCCCTGTATAAAGCATAATGTCTCTTAATAAAATAACCCTGATTTCCATAAGTGTGCAGTACATCACCACAGTGATGACTTTATTAAAGCCGCTGGAAGGTAGCCTCAGAGAATGTGAAAAGGTTGGCACAAAGGACGTCCATTTAGTAGGGGAAGCTGTGTCCAGTTTTCTACCAGAAACTAAAATCTTCACTCTGGATATCACCACAGCCCTCCTTGTTAAATGACATCTCAAGGCTAAAGTTATAACCAAGATAGTCTTTATTATCCTTCCGAATAAAAGCCCAAAGAAATTCCCCTAGAAAGGCCACTCGTAGCAAAGTACCATGAGAATAAAATCCTTCCAGTTCAGTTTCTGCCGCTGCGTTAAAGCCACAAGCGGCAAGATGACCTGTTTCAATTCTCTGCTGCCGTTTCCCATCGAGCAGACCTTACACATTTGAATTTGGCTTGCAGCTTTGATGTGTGCACATGGCACGTTTTCTGAGGACTTTTAGTGGCAGTGCAGTCAGGGCCGGGAAGGGACAGAGTGCAAACCCCTGTGTGTCAAGTGCCTTCCGGGACAGGGTGGCGGCGATGACTTAGCGCTGCCTGGGCTTCACTCCCAGTCCTGCCATTTATCAGCTCTGTGACTCTGGGCATATCACTCAACCCTTCTGTGTCCTGAAGTGAAAATAATGCCAGGTCGTCTCCCAGAGTCGTTCTGAGGATGCAGGTTAATACCGGCAACGGCCCTGCCTTGCGATGTGCTATCGTTAGCTAAGTGACGCTGCCTTCATTTCCAGAGCAAGTGCACGATTCGCCACACCCGAGAGAGGAATCCCTCCTAAATTCCACGTGCAAAGGAAATTCTTTCATGGCTGTGCAGCTGCTGAGGAAGACGCAGACCTTCCCGGGAATACTTGGACATTCTTAACTAAAAGAACATACTTTTATTAAATCAGAACAGGGCCTAGGTGAACTAGGGATATAGTGGATCGAGTGGGGACAATTTAGACTGTCCTAAATGCAGGTTCTTTGGACAAACGGAGGTAGGATTAGCACCTCACTCGTAGAGTTACTGGAGAATTCAGTAAAATAACCTACGTAAAAATAGCTAGCGCAGTGCCTGACACCAGGCAAGTACTGTGTGTGTTACCCGTGCGTGTGCCTGGAGCCCTCGCTGCGAGCCTGTCCAAAGCCCAGTCTGATCCATCGAGAAGCTCATTTTCATAGGAAAGGAATTCAGGGCTCAGAGCAATCAAATGAGAGCTGTATGGAATGTGCTAGAGCCAGGGCTAGACTCAGGGCTGTAGGGTTCCACGGCCAATGCTTCCCGCCAACGTGTCTCTCTGTTTCTCACCTCTCGGCATTTTGAGAGCCGGAGGGTCGCCTTGCCCTGTTCATGAGACTTGACCAGCTCACAGTGCCAGGATTGTCACGGCACAGCCCCTCAGCTAGTGAGGTGGCCGTACCTCCCAGGCGCCCTCCGCCGATGCCAAGTTGGGGGCTTGCGAATAAGGGATCACTGACAGGAAGAGCTTTTCCAAGATCCCACAGCGTGTCAGTCCTCCAAATCCCCACCCTGAAAGTACCTCATGATTGGGGGAGAAAAATCAACTACTTCTCTAAAATGTTTCTCAACACCCTCATCTGTAGGCCAGTGATTCGTATACACAGAACCCCGTTGAAGCCTCACATGGCCGCCGTTTTCTAGCGCTGTTGATTCAGGTTTTAACTAGCGTTTCTTTTCTCCTTTCTCTCACTTGCTGCTAATCTATGGAATTCATTAGCTCCTATTCATTATTGCAAATGACTGCAGTGACCCATGACACCGTGTTTCTCATTTAAGATTACAAAAAGACCCTGATGAGCAAAGCATCTGGCAACCTGGCTTTCTTGTTTTGCTAAACAAACAAATAAATCAGAAGAAGAAGAAGGCAGGGCGTTCCCTAAAATCCCCGATATGTAATCTGCACTTGGATCTTGGAATTTCCAGGGAAAAAGTGCTGATGAGTTTAAGGTTCTGGCTCCATTTGCAGATGGATCAGTCCTGGACGCAGCTGAGCGACGCTGAGTCGTACTGTCCACGCTCGGAGGGTTTTCTTATGCGTGCGATTCTACCAAAGCCCTGCGAAGTACGTAGGACATTTTCCAGATAAGGAGACTGAGCCTTCAAGAGACTAAGTGGCTTGCTCCGTGGGTTTTCTGACTGCTACGCTCCGCAGTCACCTCGCAGTGGAAAATGTAGCCGACCCGCGTCCAGGCGGTCCCCGGGGGAGTCGCTGTGAGAGTCCGGACCAATTATTAGAACCCAGTAATTGAAAAGCTTGACGGTATTTAATTGCTTGGAAGGTATTCAACACAGTGTTTCCAAATACTAAAGGAGAATGCTGGAGACTGTCTTCCCCGATAAGGATGCTACCTTAATTTTAGAGAGTGCTTTCGTGTTTGCAAAGCACTTTCACAACTTTCCTGTTTCACCCCGGGCCCAAGCTGGGACTGATGTGAAAGGTTTCATTTTCATTAGTGCAATAACTTACTAGAAAGAAAAAAAGGTGATGTGGGAGACGAATAAAAGGGAGACAGGCAGGCCCTGCTTACCTGCATCCTACCTGCAGGCCAGGCGTGCCCAGGGGGCCTCGTGCCCCGATCGGAGTTCTCCCTGCCTTTTAGGCCCCGTGCATTTGGCTTTCTTGCTAATGAGCTTCCCGACCTCAGGGGGATCTGTCTTTTACTGCCTGCAAAGGTGTTTTACTGACTTGAGCTCACGTCCACAGGGGCTCGTTTGAACGCTTGCTCATGGGGGCGCCGCTGGGGAGAGTGAGGGGCCAAAGAGAGCATTGCAGGCCTGGAGGGGGCTTAAGGAGGCGTGAAGCAAGGAACCCTCCCTCAGCTGTGGCGTTAAACAGCCCTCAGGTGGAAATGCAACCAATTTTTTTTCCTTAAAAAAATCTCTAGCTAAGATGCCCCAGTGGGTCTCGTAGCTCGCTCTTCCTTGGGTGGATTTGGCTGCAAATGGTGCTAAGTCCTTTGCACCATGAGACTGGAAGAAAGAAGAGGGAAGAGACGAGGTGGGAGCCGGAGCAGACCCTGCCGGAATGTGAGAAGGGGGCAGTCGGCAGCCCAGATTGCAGTTTCCACGGAGCACGGAAACCCCGTGCAGCCCTGACGGGAACGAGCATTTTGCTCTGGGTTAGCGAGCGGCATTCTGGCCGTTCCCTCTGCCTCTGCCCTGGGCCTTCTCCAGGCTGGCTGCACACAGCAGCCACGGTGGTCCTTTTGGAACAGCTCTGGTCACTGCTTCGCTCCACGCCGATGGCTCTGACGTCCCCCGGCTCACTCGGTGAAAGACCAAGTCCCTTCCGGGCTCTGCAGCCTTCACCCTCCCCTGTCCCCCTGTCCCCGGCCCCTTATCTCGGGCCACCCTCCTCCCCAGCCAGCCTCGCTGCCCCTGAGGGTTTCTGCGCTCGGGGTACCCTGCTGAGGGTGTTCTTCCCCCGGGGACCCTCAGGTCTCACTCTGTCCTTCTCGCTGCAAACTGCCCTCCCGCCGTCCCAGTCTCCCACACCTTTGCCGTTTCTTCCACAGCACTTCAGCTTCCAACCCACACATGTGCTCATTTGTTCTGTTCATTGTCTTTCTTCCCCCGCCCCAGAATGGGAGCTCCCCAGGGGCAGGGACTTCTTCGTCTTGCTCACAGACGAGTCCTCAGTGCCAGATGGCACCTGGCACGTGGCTAGCGTCCAGTTAGCGTTGGTTGAGTAAACGCATGACTCAGACATATTTGCTGCAGCAGGCTGGGTGCAGAAGTGACAGTCCTCAGTCCCAGACTGTGACTGCTCCAAGGTGCCCAGTGTCCCCTTCATGTGGGAGCAAGACTTAGCTGGGAACCACAGATGCCCGCATCAGTGTCCAGGCTTCTGGGAGAGGGGCTGGAAATGGTACACAGGGGGTCTGGCTCCAGCCAAGCCGGCTGAGGGTTGTTCCAGCAAATCTGAGGCAGAGCCCCTCCTACAGGCTGCAGGCAGGGGCGGGGGCTGCAGGACAGGGGACAAACAGAGCTCCGCGTGGGGGCAGCAAGGCTCACCGTAATCCCTACACAGCCCAGGGTAGGGGACCGCAAGTCTTGCCCATCATGATCACGATTGGCTGCAGCATTCAGCAGGACTGTTCCACTGTAAGGTCTTCAGGGCTAGCCAGGAAAAACTCGGGCCAGAACCTGCTATATAATCTGCAGGGCCCAGTGCAAAATGAAATATGGGCCCCTTGTTTAGAAATTAAGAATTTCAAGATGGTGAGAGCATTAAACCATTGCAGGGCCCTTCAGAGCTCTGTGTGACTGCACAGATCACTCACCCACAAAGCTGACCTGGTCAGGACTGACCTCACCAATGGCATTTTACAGATATTAATACCAGAAAATTCCTGTAACAAATACAGATCACTTAGGCCCAAGATGTGTAGCATGAGGAAGCAAGGAAAGAAGCCCCAGGGTGCAGTGGGAGACCACCTCAGAGAAAACCTAAACACGCCAAGAGCTGTATCCCTCAACTAGCAAAAGGATCTGATGTCACATTGCAGGATGGGGGAGGGGAGCTGGGGCAGAATGGCGACATCAAACACGGAAGATGTCATCTGGGGCCAGTCTGGGTGTGTCCATGGGAAATGAGCAGTCACGGCTCAGGCACATTCTCCATTCAGAAAGGAGGTCCCCAGCCCGAGCGACATCGCGAGACCCTGTCCCTACGAAAAGTAGAAAAATTAGCCGGGAGTCATAGCAAGCACCTGCAGTCCCAGCTACTCGGGAGGCTGAGGCAGGAGGATTGCTTGAGCCCAGGATTTGGAGGCTGCAGTGAGCTATGATGATGCCACAACACTCTAGCCTGGGTGACAGGGCGAGACCCCGTCTCAAAAGAAAAAGAAAAGAACAGAAAGGTGGGCAGGGATCGGCAAGAGGAGAGCAGAGACGAGGAAGCAGGGAAGTGCAGCGGAAGAAACAGCAGGGCTGAGTCACAGGGCGCGGCCCGTCGCGCTGGGAAGCCCAGGGCCTTTCCCCGGGAGTGGGCTGAGGAAGGGCGTGTTGTTACTTTGGTGACGGTGTCCATGGGTAATACCAGATGCTAAGACAGGTGCTGCAGGAGGGCACTTTACAGTTTAGAGAGTGCTTTCACATACATAATGATGTCAGCTCATCCCCTCAGTGGCCCTAAGAGATGAGTGGAGTATCGTGGTGCCTAGACAGGTGGACTGACTGACCCAAGGTTGGCAGAATCGGTAAGGGCTAGAAAAGGTTCTGGAACTCAGTTCTTCTTGGCTTTGAGTCCAGCACCTTCTCTTCTCGTCTGTGATGCTCCTGTCACTGGCAGCTTCCATCAGCCCAGGGCTCATACCCGAGACTGGCAAACGCAGGCCAGGGCATCTCCAACACATAGCAACAGGTTTATCAACTGCCTCCGACATTGCAGCATCCCGCCAGCCCAGCGAAAGGGCTATGTGAGCTGCTGGGGTGCAGAGTACGACCCCACCCTCCAGAAAAGGTGGACTTTCAGAGGGATTGGACGTGCCCTCCACGCAAACACTACAGGAGGTGCTTTGGGGGTCATCGGATAAATGTGACAGATTAAGTCAGGACGAATAGGGAGACGTGATCCTGAGCGAGCTTGTATTTGGAAACAGCCTGTTAACCTTTCATCAGAAGGATTCCTTCAAAGCCTTGGTGGTTTACTGCACTAAAATGCATGCAGATGATTCGCCAAGTTGTGTTATTATGCACAGCTAACCGCTTTGCAAAAACGGGGACCTGCAGAGGCACAGTCAGTGGGTTCGAGTTAAATACCTCAATCATTAACATTTTCTCTAAAAATTAACAAGTGCAATTAGCCCGTATTAATGAAATAATCTCCTGGGGAGTTCGTGTTGTTTTTCTTTTTTAAACCGAAGCTCTATTTGAGTCATACAAAGAGAAAATGCATCTTAAAATCATTTCCATTTTAGCACAGGCACATGTTAAAAACAGCTGAACTGATTTATCCTTCTTCAAATTCTGCAAAATTCGCTCCCAGGTTTACTTACTATGCCAAGTTTCAGAGCTGAGCAAATTTTTATGGTCTAGTTATAAACCCTAGAAAAACAAGGTTTATAGGAAATGTTGACACAGCCTTGACTAAAGTGCTGCTAGCTGACACCTCTATACTTTCAATTTGGGGATTTCTACTGGGAAAATATAAACGCTAATTCAGCACAGGAAGCCAACTATAATAAAAATGTTGTAGTCTTCCTGTTCACCCCATGAAGTTCTGCTTCAAAAGATGCCAGCACAACGTGGAGGTGCGTCAGAATCAGAATGTGCAGTATTAAAGCACCTGCAAATCGCCCAGCCTCCTGGTCACCTGTAAACTTTGCCTGGGCACGCGTGACCTCCCCGTGAGTCACAGCTGCCCACGGCAGTGCCGTCGCAGAGATGGCAGAAGATTTCGGGTCTTTACGAAAAGTGACTACTGTCCTCCTGCCGCACGCCTCCAAAGCTACCCTAAATAGAAACACAGCTGATTTTTCACAGACCAATAAAGCAAACCACTAAGACACAGAGACTCTGAAAAGATGAAAGCTGGAGCAAAGGCGTGACATGGAAGGTTGGCTTTGAATGCGGTAGGCTCGCCGTGGCCGGAGGCAGAGCCCGCAGGCCCAGGTGTAAGGGCGCGCAGAGACACCGGGACCGGGAGCCAACGACAGTGCTGATTTCCCCATCCCTCTAAATAGCCCAGATGAGAAGCACATGTGCTCTGTATTTAGGCTTTGATTTTTTTTTTCCCCTTCTGAACCAGAAGGAGGTGGGGGAAGGAGCAGGCTTTGATTCCGGTCCAGAGATAAAGACTGACACACACAAATGAACCATAATAGGGGCAAAGTGAGTTAAGCTGAAGTAAATGTTTTAGAATCCTCTGCAAGATAGACTAAACAGCACTGGCCTGGGCGTCAGGAGACACAGCCGTCTGTCTGTCCGGGCCGGCCCACTTAGGAACTGTGACTCCAGGCGTCTGCCCAGCCCCGCAGTGTCCTACCCTATTTTGTCATCTGCAAACTGGAAGGCAGCCTCTATTGCCATATGGCGGGGAAGGGTAAGTAGAGTCACGTCCTTGGACGTGGTTCGTGACATGTAACCTGCAAGATGAATGCAGGTATCACGTCATAGGGACTGTATTTCTACCCTGGAGAACTATGTTCAGAAAAGGGAAATATTTGCAATTGAGGGACAAGTCCATCAAGATAAAGGAATTTCCAAAAAAAAAAAAAAAAAAAAAACCTCCCTAGCATTGCTTTCGGTTCATCCTAAAGCTGGGAGGAAATTCACTGCTGACAACTTTGCTCTTGGGTTGTCTAATAGTCTACTAAAAAGGCCATCCTGGTTACGCCCAACTGCCATCACGCACGTCTAGCCTTCGCCAGCTTGTGGGGGACCACTAAGTTACACATCTTCACGAGCAGAAAGTATTTCAGCTGATCCGGTTTCTAAGCCTGTTGGCAGCGTCCTCCCAGAGTGTTTTCCAAAGCTTTCACGAGACGTCCTCACAACGTTGGCAAAAACGTACTTTAATGCTTAACTTCTGCAGGCCCGGGCTTTTTCAGGTTGAAAAGGAGACGGTGAGTTTCTAGGTGTACCTGTCAAGGCTAAATGATTGTGCAGTTCCTCCAATTGGGAATAGCGTAACGACGTGCGGCGGGGGAGCTCAGCTGTGTTCTTGCTTTTCCTCTTCCAGAAGCCAGGCCTCGCAGCAGCTGGGAAACATCATGCAGGGACGTGCTGGAAAACTTAGGGGAAATGAAAAGAACAACATTCTAGATGTCGGCAATCATTCGGATGGTCTTACCTGTACCAACCCGAGAATATTTTAATAGCGAAGATATACAAAGATTTATTTAATTTAAAATGAGCTCTTAGGGGGGAAAAGGGAAGAGTTTATAGAGCCTCAAAAATCTCTTGCCGCAGAATTGAGATGATTAGAATTAACTCTGCTAAAATTATTCGTGCCGATGACTGGGTGAGTTTGAAAGAAACAATTTAAAATAAAGTATTTATAATAAAGCGTTTTCCCCAAGAGAAGCAGATCAGTA